>PVLA01007240.1:0-108738 GCA_004027455.1 Hydrochoerus hydrochaeris | reverse complement strand
GTACATGGGAGCTGCCAGGATGGAAACTAAGGGAGTTGGTTTGAGATCACAGTGGTTGCGCTGGCAAGAGATAAAGAACACACAGGTGTGGTGGTTGAGGAGGCACACTCTTTTTGTGCAGAGGTGGTGGGTACTTTGATGGGAGTACATTGAGTTGCTGCTGTATTCCTTTTATTACCAGAAGTTACCCTGGATCGCTTGAGGGCAGGTACAACAAGTGAAGTTGAGAGAGCAGTGTGAGTGCAGGGGTGCAGGGGGAAGATGCCTAAAGGCAAAGGAGGAAACGACTGACTGGTGGAACAGTTCCTCGTGGCATAATTCAGTTTGCCTCAAACTAACAGTGTGGCGGGACCAGTTTCTGCAGTCCTCGTTGCAAGATCAGGCAGAGTCTGCATTCAATAGTATTAATGCAATCCTTATAAAAAGAAGCCTCTGAAGACAATCATTTGGGGGAGAGGTTTTGAATACAGAAAAAGGTGATCAAAAAAAGACATGTCTAGGGAAAAGTTGAAATCATATCCCTACTCTCTGATTTTCAGTGTCTTATAAAGATCAACTGGAGGGCATGGAAATATGCTAGTGAGTCTGTTGTCCCAAGTTTCACATCACCTCTCTTCTTTCTCATTTTCCCCTTTCACATTTAGAATCCTTACAGAAGAAATATGTGGAAAATTGACCTCAGGAAGTTCACTTTCCTGGGCTTCAGAATATGTGATTGGAAAACTTGGCTATCCTCTCCAACGTTGCTGGTTATACAGGAAAACCCAGTAGACTCAATCTGGTTCCGAACATTAATACACATGCACACAATTAAAGCCTTTCTAGACAAGCAGCCCTGATCTGGCCAAGATCAGATTGCAGTGCGCACAACCAATTTTTTGTTTGTTTTTGGTGGTCAGTGAAAGGAATCTGAGCTGAAGTTCAACTTGTGCTTGAACCAAAGTGAAAACCTGCAAGCTGTGCTAAAGATATATTATGGGCCCTGAGTTCAAAAACATGTTATAGAAAGATCTGAGCAGGATGGGATACAAACCCATGTGACTGGAAAAAGCAACTTATATGCAACTCTCCCATAGCTTGCAGAGGAGAGATACAAAGATCCTTGATGTGCTGAGCTGCATGATGAACTCGAGAATTTAACCATGAGAAACGCATGGAGACAAATAACTCTGCAGACAAAAGGGGTTAAGAAGGATAGAGTCGTTTCAAGGTGGGCAGGAACTCATGCTTGTCCATTCAGTGAGATTACAAGAAAGGAAGGCAAGGTCGTCTCATCAATATTGACAGTATTTCCCTGAGGAATGTGGCATTAAATCTCTCCATTTGGGCACTGTCTAATGGTAAAAATATGCGTGCCAAATGTTTTGATTATATGAGTTATCATAGCTTTGGGGGCAGGAAAAAAAATTTTAACATTTGGTATCAAATTTGGGGAAGGGGCAGGGATGGCCCACATCCTTCTGCTAATACTTTGATTCTATAAGTTAGCTGTGTTGTTTTCAAACCCAACTGTGCAGGAAATAACTTCACAGAATCAACAACTGGGACCCCATCTGCTTCAAAACTTTTACACCTCAAAAGTAACCACCTACAGTGTGAAAAGAATGCCCACAGAGTGGAAAAAACTTAGCCAAATGTCCCTCAGACAACAGAATTCTATCTGGAACATAGGAAGAACTGAAAAAACACAGACCCCCCAAATTCAAAGACCAAATCCAAAAAGGGACACTAGAGATGAATATACACTTCTCAGATGAAGAAATACAAATGGCAAATAAATATATGAAGAAATGCTCAACATCATTGGTCATTAGAGAAATGCACATTAAAACAACACTGAAATTCTGCCTCACCTCAGAAAGAATGGTTATCATCCAGAAAACAACAATAACAAATGCTGGTAGAGCTGTGAGGAACAAGAATCTCTTCTCCACTGTTGGTGGGAGTGCAGAGTGGTACAGCCATTGTGCAAATTAGTGTGGAGGTTCCTCAAAAAAATTAACAATAGAGGTCTCATTCAACCCAGCTATTTTTCTGTTTATTTTCTCATTCAATTGAAACATCACATCACAGCGATATAAGTGCACTCATGTTTATAGCAGCACAATTTGTAATAGCTAAAACTTGGAAACAACCCAAATGCATGTCAACGGAAGCACTGGTTAAAAACATGTCGTATGTTTATATAAGGCAGTATTACTCAGCTATAAAGAAGAATAAACTCGAGGCTTATATAGGTAAATGGACGCAACTAGAGTCCATACTCTTGAAATAAACCAGACCCAAATGTGTCAATAGCTTATTGTCTCCCTAGTTTAAGAAACTGAAGAAGTAAGTAAAACCCAAAATCAACAATAAATATTGTGAAAGGGAAAGAAACATCTCAAAAGTAAAGAACACCCTGGGTAGGTGAAAGAATAAATAAAAAAGAGAAAACAAACAAAATGTACACACACACACACACACACGCGCGTGCACACACACACACACACACACACATGCAAAAGATACCAAAGATAAGTATGCTACTGATTTTTCTTAGTTCATTTAAGAAATGATTTGTGATTATTATCTTGGTTACATTTCTCTCGTTGTTGAGACAAAATTCCTGATGCTCAAAGTAAAGCAAGGAAAGGTTTATTTATCTTACAGTTTTGGAGGTTTCAGTCCACACTCCACTGACTCCACGACAAAGTGGTATGGCTGTGGCTGCAAGTCACAGGAGCAAAAGGGCAAAAACAGGAAAGCATGCCTCCTTCCCTCCCTCACACTTTTTTCTGGCTACCAGCCCCTGGGCGGGAGCAGCACTCACACTGCCAAACCCAGTGCCAGACAATGAGCCAACTACAAACGCTAGATTCAGCTACCTCCATGACTGCATGAGGCTGAACACAAACCATAACACTTATATTGTTTGATTAATTATGCTTACCTGTGTCTTGTAATCTAAGCACTTACTTTGAAGATAACATTATGCAATATATTAACCATTGTCAATTTGCTATTATCTTGTTTTTGACATTCTGTATCTTTGTTTTTAGTGTTTCTTCTCTTTAAAATAAAACTTAAGCACAGTAAAAGTGTCCTTATAAGGGGCAGAAAAATTATTTCAGCAGAAGTTGTATGGTTACATACGGGTTTTTGTACATACGGGTTTTTGTTTCAGAGAAAATGGAATGGATCTGAAGAAAACAGTGAACACTCAACTTGCCACAAGCACGTATGCAGCAAGTTTGCCAGTCGTCTCCAGAGAGGTTTAGGTGTTAATACATCAGATAAACTTTGGTGTGGAGGACCTCCACACCGCCCTCCCCCAGACCCATGTGTGACTGTGTTTACTTACCAGCAGTGCAGGCTGTATAGAGGTGACACCCCTAAATTGGCTTTCAGTTTAATTAGTGAGTCTGGCCAAGGCTGTGTAGGTGTTTTCACAAAATCAGGCAGCTGATGATGGGTAGCATTATTGGTCATCAACAGCCATGGCTGAGCTCAGATAGATGAGCTGTGGTACCATAGAACTAAGACGTGAGATAATGTCTCCCCTGAGGCCTGCCTGACTCCAGAGGAAAATTGCTTCCCAGAATTGGCTACACACCAGATTACTCCTTAACTGTAACCTAAATCTGGCTGTTCCTGTCCCTTCAGCAAGAATGCTTTGTTCCTTCTGTTACAAGCCTTGCCACCCTTGCCACTTGTCTGGTACATGCAGTCACAGTTCTCTCACCATTTTCCTCAATGAATGAATACTAAAATTCTGAGAGCCTCGTGGCCTTTTGTTCCCCATGAGCAACTGGTTATTCCAGATCCCTGCTGCACCCTTATTTGGTCTCTTGCTCTTTCTTCCTGCCGGGACCCATACCTCTGGGTAGGAGACTGGAGTTTTCCCATATTTTGGCACATGCTAGTTTCCACCTAGTCCAGAGAGTCTCTCAACTCAGGTCTCTTTTCATTCATAGAAAGGATAACAGAAGGGAAGTTCTGGAACATCTAGCAACCTCACCCCTCCCTGATTCCCATGCAATAGAAAAGTAAGCTGCTTTATGTTGGCGCAAAAGGGCTGTGACCTTGATCAGTGGAGTAAAAGGAGAATGTGAACAACCCTGGCTGGACATTGAGCCCGAAGTGGGAAACCTGGCTGCTCGGGGTTACGAAAATTTTGAGAAAATTTCTCCTTTTAAGATTGCTTTCTTGACTGCCCACCCCCATGATTATCTAAACTCTGGGATCTCTGCAGTGGGTGACACCTAATACCTTCAATACTAGAGTTCTGTGACTTTTCTCTTAGAACTTTCATGTTCATTTTTGGGAGTCTTGTAAGGATTCATCATTTGTTCATTGGTTACAGCTTTCAAACTCTACTAACATAAATTTTGGTCCACTGTAATCAGCTACTAGTTTTGTTTTATCCATCCGGTTTACCCACTAGTTCTTTATCAAGAAGAAAGCCAAAAAGGATTCTCATTCAACATTCCCTAAATAACTTCAAGTAAATTGATAGATTTTCAAATTTTCCACTGTGTTTTAATTCCCATAATAAACCATTTATTTGATGGACAGGTACCAATTATGCTTAGTTATATGTGACTCAGAATCTTTGAACCTATGTTATTCTCTTCCGTATTTATCAGTTTCCTGTTTTTCTTGTCTTGTTCGCGCTTTTAGTGTCTAATTTTATTATAAGACTGATGAAAGATAATTTTTTGTCCCCTTGAGTTTATTGACACGTTTGTGCACACCATAAATGGATCTAGAACCTAGTCAAAGTAGTGGGTAGGATGTACTTAAAGAATGGAAAGGAAATTGTTTTACCTAACTTTTTTTAAACTAGCATTTGTGTTTGGTTGTATGGTGTCTTTTCCCCCAACTTTCTGTAAATTTAGGGCATGTGAGTGAGATCTTTTTGACATGGTATTTTTGCCTCTGCAATCAAGTAAATCTATATGCATATTGGATCAGGCTAGGCCCTAAATTCCAATATGTTTAGTATCCCTGTAACTAGAGATCACTTTGGAAGATGAGATGCAGGCACATAGGGAAGTCATGTGGAGACAGGGAAGATATTGAAGTGACACATCGACAAACCACAGAGGGCCAAGGACTGTCAGGATCCATCTGAAACTGGGAGACTCAAGGACAGTTGCTTCCCAAGGGCCTTTGGAGGAATCATGTCCTTCACGCCAACTTGGCTCTGAACTTCTTATCTCTAAAGATGTGACAGAGTAAATTCTTGTTGTTTTCAGTCACCTAAGTTGTGGCACTTTGCTACAGCAGTCCTAGGAATCTGATGTAGATGTTGCTATTGAGAAGTGGTCAATGTTGTCACCAGTACCTAAAAATACAGACGTGCCTTTGCAATTGGGAGATGACCAGAGGCTGTAAGGCTTGTAGCACATGATGGTAAAAGACTTTGCGATGAGAAGACTGTGTGTGAAAACATGGGTTTAAAGGTGATTCTCAAGACAGTTCGGTGAAAAGAAGTATAGAGGAACTTCTATCATTTTAGAGAACGTGTACGGATGTGAGCAGGATGTTGCTAGGAATACGAACAGCGAAATGCTTATGGTGAGAACTAAGTATTAGCAGCAGCAGAGTAAAGGTGATCCTTGCTATGGAGCAACAGGGAGCCAGACTATATTTTGTTTTACTACTGTTTGGCTAGTAGAATTTGTGAGCACCGAAGGGAAAGTTTATCCAAGGAGATTTCCAGGCAAAGTGTGGAAGGCGTGGCCTGAACTCTCTTGCTGTTTGTAGCAAAATATGAGAGTAAATAGGTATGTTGAATAATGAAACCTTATGGGAGAAATACAACCCAAACAAACAAATAAACCAAAGTATAGCTGACAACTTGGAAAATTTTCAGCTTACCTGAATAGTGTGCTATGGGAATAGGATCAAGAGTGTGTCCGACAACCATTTGCTAACAACATTTGGTATGTGCACCCAATTGAGCATGTCAGCATAAGTCAGGAAAGGAAACATGATAACATGGCAAAGTTCTGTGGCAAATCCCCATACCTATTAGTGCGGATGCCCTTGTCACCCTCAGCAGCCTGGCAAGGGTTTTGACAATTTTATAGCAGCAGAAACCATGACAGATTGGGCTAAAATGGGCAGAGATGGCACAATAGGAAGAGAAAATGGCTCTGAAAGCTCTAATCCATGGAAGCCAAGTGCACAAGAGCATTTCTGTGATCTCTGAGGGCTAAGTGGGCTGAGCTGTTGTCTCTTAAGGCCCATTGTATAGGGCTCCCTCCCTAGAGGAATTTCAAATTTGAGAGCTGCCTCTCTGAAGGGTACAGAAGACAGAAAACTAAGTCACTAAAGATTAATCTTGCCCTTGAAAGACAGTAACATGTTTTTTTTTTCCTGCTTTACTGTGAGTTGACTCCAGGTTACCTCTTTGCTCCTTTCACTTTTTTCTTCATATAAATGGAATATGTAACACACATCTGCTTCTCACTACCATTGTATTTTGGAAGCAGGTACCTTTATTTTTTATCAAATGGTAGGTCTATGTGTAGAGAGGCACTTTGCTCCAGACCTGACCTTAAGCAGAGTCCAACCTATAGGTGATTGCAATCATTTACCAGATGAGTTTGGTAAGATTTTGTTTTGCTTTTTTTTTTTTTTGGTTTTGTTTTGAGTTGAGAGATATTTGGCTGAAGTTTCACATATAGCAGTAACACTAGAATATGTTAAGGCTTTCTGCCATCTTGGGATGAAGTGAATATATTTTGTTCATTGTGAAAACATCAATATTGGGGATACAGAGTGAAGAGAGTACTAAGTGGATTACTGTCCCTTCAAAACTCATGTCTACCCAGAAGCTGGGCATGTGATCTTACTTGGAAATAAGATCTTTGCATGTGCAATGAAGTTAAGATTTGGTAATACTGAATTAAAGTATGCCATAATCCAATGATCAATGTCCTTATAAAAGGAGGATAATTGGGAGTTAGCAAAGCATGAAGAGAATCCCATTTAACGAAAGGCATGCAGATTGCAGTTATAGACCAATAGCCAAATAATGTCAAAGATCGCCTCTAAAGATCCGTAGCTAAGAGTGGGGTGTGGGAGAGCTTCCCTCTGTAACCCCCCCATGCTCCAACTACTACCCCCCCTTACAAATACTTGCAAGCACACACACCTTGGCCCTGACCCTGTGATTTCCCACTGTTGGACAACAGAACTGTGAGAGAATAAAATTCTGTCATTTTAGGTCACACTTTCATGGTAATCTTTTGCAAAAGCCTGAACGTAATTTTCAAGTTCTGTTAAGCAAAATTTAGGGTAGAATACTTCTGTCACAGTGTCTTGTCAGATGACTAACACTGACTGTTTGGAGAAGCCACGTGGACATTTTTAGCACTGAATACTCTTGGGATGGGCCTAGGGGTGAATCGCGGTGTGAATTGTGATGAAAGGATAAATCTTTTCACCCTGGAAGAGCTAATCCAGGGGCCCCAGTTACGTACTTATCCCTCTTGTTCAAGTAGCGTCCTTCCTGCTGTAGCGTGCACTCTCTTGGCCTTTAAGGATGTTGATGTGCAGGTCCCTAGTGGTTGCTGTCCAAGGAACTGATAATTTCCTTAATAAAGGAAAGCAAAAATAAAGGGACATGTGGTACTCAACTATCCTCAAAATTTAAAACAAGTTAGCCTTTATTTTATGCACAGCTATGTCTGAGTTTCTATTGACTCTCACTGCAAATTCAGGGGCATGACATTATTTTGTTAATTAGGAGCTCTATCTATGGGAGGTGAAGAACTTGAAGTAAAAGGAAAATACTATGAGAAACAGGAATGTGTTGGACTCTGGATTCTGAATTCAGTTTATTTATTTTTACAGTTTGATTACTTGCTTATTCCTGGATTGATGAATAAAACTTATATGCACTTAGGATGTACCACATGATTTTTAAATGGATACATGATAGTTGTGTGTGCTTTCAGGGTACAATGTGATACTTTAAAGTATATGCAGAAAGTTGAAATAAAAGTAAGTATCATGTCCTCACCTCGTTCACCTCACTGGTCATATTTTTGGTGGTGAGTCCACTTAGAATCTACTTCTTAGCAATTTTGGTGTATGCAATCCATTACTATTTTAATATGTTATACAAAATATCATTAAACTTACTGCTTCAATTGATCTAAGCGTATGCTGGTCCCAAATCTTCAGGACTAATTGTTCTTGTCTCTCCTCAGTAGAAACCCTGTCAGTTAAGAAGTATGGCCTACCTGCAGCCCAATCTGGGATCCTGTTTTCTCAGATCATTCATGCCAACCACCTGAAACTACTGTCCTTTACGAGGTTCTTCAGCATCTGAGATGCTACAGGATTATGGAAGCATGTCACATTCCTGCTTTGTCTTTGCCCCTTCTTCCGATTTGGCTGTCTTTTTCCTTGGGGGAAAGTCAGGCATCATGGAAATACTCTTGCCTGTCTTTGAAATAAAGGAAATGAAGTGATAGTAAAAACTATTAACGTTGTGGTTTGGATCTCAAATGTCCCCTGAAATGTCATGCAATAAGGATTGTTTGACATCGTGTGGCACTACTTGGAGGTAGTTCACATTTTAGGAGATTGGGCCCAGTGGAAGGAAGTCAGGCCACTGAAGGTGGACCTTGAAACGTCTTATTAGAACCTCTAACCCTCCTTCCTACCCTTTGTTTCCCAACCACAGTGAGATGAGCAGCTTAATTTTGCACCAGGCTCACCACCATAATTTTTTGTAGTGCCACAGATCCAAAGTGAGGGGGCCAATTGACAATGGACTGAAACTTGAAATGATGAGCCGAAATAAAGTTTTTCTTCTTTTAAGTTGGTTAAACCAGTTATTGTTTTTGTTTGCTTTTAGGGTAACCAAAGGCTAACACAACTAGTAACCTGCCAAAACAATGTAAGCAAGGGAAGATGTATATATATATATATATATATATATATATATATATATACAGCTAGCTAGCTAGATAGATGGCAAGTACCAATTGGAATGAAGCAAGTCGTCATCTAATCCTAAAAGAAAATTGATCGAACAAGGCCACAAATCTGAATGGCCATGCATACAATAACGTGGTCAGGAATAAAAAGCAACCATGTAAAGCACAATATTCAGAGTTAAAAAGAAGGGTTAACAATAGGCCATGACTTTTATGATTTCAGAATTGGAACAATCCTGAGCTGTCATGTGACCGTCAGCATAGTCATTAAATAGGGATGGACATCAATAACAGGACCATTAAAATGGAAGTGATCTTACAACCACAGTAGTTGGCATCAGGTGTTTTTCTATATGGACAATGTAATCACTTGAGATTGTGGTAAGTATAGGTGGAGAAACTCTAAGTGAGATGTAAAATCTTTGACAAAGAAATCAACATGCTGTTTCTTAGACAGTCATCATTGTCAGATGTCCTAAACAGGCATAAAATTGTATGTGTAGTGGTCAACGACTACAAGGGACAGAAAGTGCAAGTCCCGATGCCTTATCTAACAAGGAAATACAATTGCTTGTATAATTTAGAGTTCAGATATGCGATGGCCTTCAGGGCTGCTTGAGACAGTGACCACAAGTTGTAAAACTCCAGGCTAAATCTTGGCCTCGCACATTGAATACAGGCTAGTGTAGATCAGTTCGGGGTCTATGCTTGGGCTAAGGAAACTGGGCAGACAATCTCCATGCACGAAACTGAATCAGGAAGAGATGCACTGCTGGCAGTCAGAGGCCAATCAGGAAGACAAGGAATGCATATTGAGTAAGTAAACAAAAATGTCACCTGGAGACAACAAATCGAAGCATGTATCCCAATATGAGTAAAATAATTGCAACATTCAAGTTGTACTTGTTTCAAAATAGAGTGACTCTTTATTAAACAAAGGCATACACTTTTATTCAGGAGTTACCTGTATGAAATTAGCAAACATGTTGTTACAGAACATATGCACCCTCCCTGGTAGAGCTTACATTTTGGAAGACCCTCAAAAGACACCTAGTGTGACACACTTAAATCCAAATTTGCTCATCCTCCTTGATTTGACAGCACTTCCTATTCATTATCCTGTTGAAATATGATTGTGTCAGTATAGTTCCAACAGTGTCTTCTTCAATTTGCTGATTTTATGAAACTGAAACTTTCTGTACAATACAACTCAGACTTCATAAAGATATCAAATGTTCAGAACAAAGAGAATTGGCCACCATCTGTTTTCATCAGCAGTGTTCTTTGAAGATCTTATTTTTATTGTATGTAACATCTTCAAATTAGAGGACATTGAAGAGTAATTTAAAAAACTATATGGACGGAGTTCCTCTAATCCACATATTGTGCTTTAAAATGATGTTTTATAAATGCCAAATGTGTATGAGAACAGACAACGAAAAATGAGATAACCACCCAGTCTATAAACATGCAAATATGGATATCAATCACCAAAATAAAAGCAGAGGTACTTTTCCTTTAAAATATGTTTTCTTATTGCACACTAATTTTACAAAACATTAGGTCTCAATTTGGCATTTACATACAGGTATATAACACATGCTCATCGTACCCGTCCACCCTGTGACGCCCTCTTAATCTCCCCACCCTTCCTCTTACGTTTTTCCTTTTGTCTAATAGTAGTTTCCTTCAACTTTCAGGTCGTTCTTCCACACAACACATATCTGGGGAGACATAGGATACTTGTACTTTGGTGTCTGGATTTTTTTCACTTAGTTGGATGTAGTTCAGTTCTATCATTTTCCTGAAATTTAAATCGTTTAATTCTGCTTTCTATATCTGCCACATGTTCTTTATCCATTCATGAGATATTATCCATGTTTTCACGGTGTGATTGTTATGAATTATGCCACAATAAATGCGTATCCAGGTCTCCCTCCAATACGCTCCTTAAGTTCCCTCATGCATATACTATGGCATCGTAAAACTCAGGCACATGATAGACCTAGTTTTGGTTTCTCAAGGAATGCCCATACTGACTTCCAGTGTGGCTCTACTAAATTACAACCCCAGGCTGGGAATGGAGCTCAGCAGCAAGTGCCAACTTGACAATAAATAAATAAATAAATAAATAGTAAAATCTCCCTCAGCATTGTAGGAGTGTTCTTTCCCGCCTGCACCCACATCATTATTTATTGTTTTTTGGGAGGGGTTCTATTCTTGATGGCAGCCATTCTGAAAGGGATGAGATAAAATCTCAATGTAAGTTTAATTTCCTATTTGCCTAATGGCTAAAGATGCTGAACATTTCTTTGTATACTTAGTAGAAATTCATGCTGCTTCTTTTGAGAAGTATCCTTCCAATTTGTTTGCCCCTTGTACATTGAATTATTTGGGGATTTACTGGTGTTGAGATTTTGTGAATTTTTTATACATTTTAAATAGTACTCCTCTGTACATAGTGTAGGTGGCAAAAATGTCTCCAGTTTTTTACGTTGTCTTTTCTCTCTGTTGACTGTTTCCTTTGCTGTGCAAGTAACATCATTAGATATAATCCCTACCATTAATGTTGATACTTGCTGTCATTTCCTGTGCTGCTGGCATTCAAGGCAGAAAGGTTTTTACCTGAGTCTGTGGTTTCAAGTATTCCACTTATGTTTCTTGCATCTCAGGAAATAAGGCAAGTTTGATTTTTTATGTTGGGTAATCTTTTCAACATGTTTTTGAATTTGATTCACTGTTATTTTCTAAGGATTTTCACATGTATATTTTTCAAAGATGTATAGGTTTCCTTGTTTTGTGTGTCCATATCATGTTTTGCTATGGGAGTAGAAATGGCCTTGTACAATGGGTCAGAAACATTTCTTCCATTTCTTTTTCATGGGAGAGTTTAAGAAGTATAGGTGTTAGTTCTTTAGGTGTCTTGTAAAATTTACCAGTGAACATGACCAATCTTGCAATTTTCGTTGCTTGGAAACTTTTTGGTATGACTTCAACTTCATCATTTCCTTTTAATCCGTTTGTAGTTTTTCTTTTATCTCCTTGGTTCCAATTTGTTACACCACCGGTGTCTAGGAATTTAAAAAATTCCTCTAGAGTCCCCAGTGTCTTGCAATGTACGTTTTCATTATGGGTGCTAAGAACTCTCTGGTTTCATTGGCATCTGTCACTCTATGACATGCAAGTCTAGTGGCACCAAGCTAGCTTTGAACACAGTACTTAAGAAACGAACAAAGTGGGTACAGTGTTGGTGTTTTCTCTTTCCCAGCTGGAAGGCTGAGTGTCATGCAAGATCCTTCCCCCCAGAGGATTCTACCACTTTGGTGCTGTCTCTTGGCTCATTGTGTGGTAATATGCTATTTGACTCTGCTCATATCAGTTGTACTTTTATAATAAACTTACTTTCATCTATATAAAATTATGATGTGGCTCTTCTCTGTTGGTGTGAATCCAAACCTTAAGCTTTCTGTGGCCACTACGTATATGTGGCTCCCTGCTCTTATATTATATTTGGAAAGAATCAAGTCTGTGTTTCATTGATCGTATGTACTGTTCTTTCTGTCTCTATTTCATTCATTTCAGTTTAAATCTTTATTATTCCTTTCTGTCTCTTTGGGCCAGCTTTGATTGTTTTTTTCTTACTATTTCCAAAACCCTGTGACACGGCATTACATTATTTGTTGGACACCACTCAGATTTTGTTGTCTTAGTACTTCTAGTTATAAATTTTCCTCCCAGAACTGCCTTCACTGCATCCCAGAGACCTTATAAGTGCTGTTTCTGTTTTTGTTTACTTCGAGGGGTTTTAAGAATTGCCCCTTGATTTCTTGAATGACACACTCACTCATCATTCATAAGTGAACTGAATATTCTCCACATTTCTGCCTAATTTCTGTGGTTTCTTTCAATGGTGTTTTCTACTTTCACTCCATGATCATCATTTGAGATGGAAAAAGGTTGTTTAGAATTTTTTCATATTTGTTAAAACTTACTGAATGGCTGTGATAGTTAACTGATTGTGTCAACTTGAGTAAGCAATATCCAACTAAATTGGATCAGCACAGCTCTGGGTGCAGCTGAGGGATTTACTGAAGACAGATGACCCAATCTGGGTGAGTGAAAGCAACCAATAGACTTGCCACTTGAAACAAATAAAAAGGAAACAAAGAAGGGAGGTTCATTTCTGTTTCATCGGAGGAGGAGCTCCAGTCTTCACCTTCATCTTGGACGTCACTGCCTGTCTTCCAGTGCCAAGTCTTCAGCATTCAAGTGCAGACTCTTCAGCTTCTGGTGCAGACCTTTCAGCCTTCCATTGGATCATTCAGTCTCCTGACACACATTAGCGTGGGACACCACCGTGCGCTCCAGGTCTTGGACTGGATCCTTTGGATCTCCAGCACATAGACAGAAGTTTTGCACTTTTGCACAGCTGATGCTGCAAGCAGCCACTGTAAGCCACTCTCATAAATTCTTACATCCCTGTATAGGTTGCATTAGATGTGTTTCTCTAGTGAGCACTGACTGATGCAATGGCTGAAAATACGAGCTATCCTGGAGAGCATTGCTGGTAAACAAATAATGTGTACTCTTCATTCACACATGCTTGTTTATACCACTTGATCTGTGGTAGAGTTTATCTCTGATGTTTCTTTGTTGATATTTCATCTCAATGACGTATCTATTGATGACACTGAAGTACTGAAGCTGCACACTATTATTGCATTAAGCCTTTGTGTCCTTTTAAGTTGAGTAGTATTTGTTTATTGTAACTGGCCACTCCGGTCATCGGTACATATACATTTACAATCTTTATTCATTTACATCTTTTTGGATTGCTCCTTTGACCAAAGTGTAGTGGCCTTCCTCATCTCTCCTCACTTTGCCTTGATGGCCTGAGTTGTTATATGTGAGGGCAGATGTTCCTGGTTTCTTCTGGATTTCATTTGCAAGCAGTGTGGTTTTCCAGTCTTTCCCCTTCAGTGTGTGCATGGCTTTGCTGGTGAGGTGTGTTTCTTAAAGGTGGTAAAGAGTTGCAACTTGTTTTTTAATCCAATCTTCCTGTGTCCTTTTTGTGAGCCATTAGGATTATTTATATTCTGAGTTTTTATAGAAAAGTCAGACTAACCTTTTCATTGTGTTACTTTTCTAATGTTGCTTGTCTATGCTTCCTCTTTTGTGCACAGCGTTCCCTTAATTATCTGTGGCAATGTCTGCTTAGTGGCCACAAATTTCTTTAGTTCATGTTTTTTCTTAGAAGGCTAGTATTCCTCCTTCAATTCTGAAGGATGCTTGCACTGGTAATCGTGATCTAGGCTGTCAGTTATTTTCCTATGGGGCTTGAACATGCATACAACTCTTCACGGCCTCCTGACCTTTACGGTTTCTGCAAATGTTTGCATTGATTCTCTTAGGTTTATCTTTATAAGTGGCTTGGTGTTTCTTTCTTGCATCTTTTGAATCCATTTCCTCATTTTGTACTCACTGTATCTTCACTGTATGAAAGGAAACAGGGAGATTCTTTTCTACTCATGCTTGTTTGGTGTAGTAAATCCCTCTGTAACTTGATATCAGTATCTTTACCGAGATCAGGGAAGTTTTCTGCTATGAATCCACTAAATATATTCTCAATGTATTTAGTCTGTCTCGTGGCACCATTTTTTATGCCAAAAATTCATAATTTTGGCTTTGAGCTGTGTCCCAGGTTTCTTCAATGTTGCGGGCACCATTTCTTTTTCTTCTTTCTTAGTGTCTGAGTGTGACAATTGATCATCTTCATGCCCTGAAATTTTGACTTCTCTCGATCCACTCTATAAGCTGGTGTTTTCACTGTTACCTTGATTTGAATATAATGGAAACTTTTAATGTAGAAGTCATCTGGTACCACATAGAGAAAAACATGCAGGCATTTAAGTGCAACAATTTATGAAGAATCATTATTCAGTTTGCATTCTTCACAGGGTCCAATTAGGGATGATAATACCCAGTGATAATGTAGTTTGGATATAGTATATAAAAAGGTCATGGATATAGTTCACTGATACATGGTGTTGTAACATCTATATCTCTATATCTGTATCATCTAACTCTGTTTATATATTTTTCAAGGGTAGGTTTAGAATCATATTTTGAATTAAAAACATAGTTGATATGAGTGAATAGCAAGAAGCAATTTTGGGAATCTTAAAGTCTTATTTTTAATAGTTTAAATATACATAAACAAGACTTTCAAAAAAATTTTAATAGTCTTTCTGTGGAGGGTGATTTCATATTGTTCTGGAGATACGTGTCATGAAAATGGCACAGTTCTTGTTTAAGTGCCCCGCATGGAGTTTCTACCTTCTCATTCTTCTCCATCTTTTTCCTGAAGGAAGTTCTCCATGTAAGTTTCTTCATCATAGAACTCTGCATTTTTATGCTGTGGTAATCCCCAACATTCGTCCTTTTATCTAAAGCCACTGAGTATTACATTGTCTTGAGAGATGATTTTATGGAACACTTTGACCGGGAGCACTGTCTGCAACAGTTTCCATTCTTTCCCGTTGCATGGCATTGACAATAAAGCTACCTGGAGCTAAGCTAATCAATTTCTCAAAGAAACACACGAAAATGCATTTCAAATGCAGCTTCCATAATGACAGAGCACATCCTGATTTCTCCCTCTATATGCATTGGCTAGGTAAGATAATTTGCTTTCTGAAAATAAATTTACTTAGGATATCTAGCCCAGCACAACATACTTATGTTTGAGCACAATGAGCATACTTGAGTATCTAAGTCTAATCACATCTGTTCTGTTACTCTCTTTTTTTCTTTTGCTTTTCTGCTCTACACACAACCACTCTTCCTAAAGTCACGAGCACTTTACCTTAAAACATCCACCAAACGTCAACCATAAAACAAAAGGGTCAACTACTGAAAAGATTTCCTGTTAAATTCTGAGAAATCACATGCAACGTAAACAGTGTATCAACTTTACAAATTTTTTTATCAAATTAATATTTTATATGCTTCATATCTGAAGATGTTAAATCAAAGGTATGTTTTTCAATTACAAATTTTAAAATATTTTCATGCTATATCAAAGACACACTAGCTTTTTATAAGAAGCAGTAGCATAAACTTATAAATGCAGAAAATGGACGACCTCAACAAATGTATTTGGAGGCACAACTCTTGCAGGGAAATATTGTATTTGAGTATCACCCTTAATCTGGGGGAGGAAACAACGAAACAATTTGCCTCATTATCCGACATGGATAGGTGATTAGTTGTCTCCTGTGAAGATCAATCACGCATTACAATTCTGTCGAATTTGATTGATTTTTTTCCAGTGTCAGCACAAATTCTCTAAATTCAGGATAGCAAGATAATGCATGAATGTTGGCTCAGTGCAAAATTTATCTGCGAAAATATAGTTTTAAAACTAATGTGATCATTTCATTGTTGTTGCCCGTCTAAGGTACAACGGAACAATAATTCCATGTCCTCCTCTGTGTATATTCTACACTTTTATGAAAAATTCACAACAGCAAGGAACGGATACAATGAATTATATTTTCTTTCATACCACGTTATTCTTTAATAGAAGAATAGAGTACCCAGGAAATTGTGGCATCAAGAAGGATAACAAATATTTAATACACAAGTTGGCACAAACTAAAGAAAGGTTCTTCAATTAATTAGAGAAATTACTTATATTGCCTGCGTGGTAGTACACAAAACAATGTTGAAACAAGTGAAGAAAAAATGGCGTCCGGTCATGTAGGAGAACGATCTCTTCAAACCGTGAATAAAGCAAAATCTATCCAAGGAAGACAATGGATAGCATGTAGCCTATTGCTGAGGTCATGAGGTATCGCTGGTTATGCTGCATCTAGAGTCCTGCTGGAAGCCCTTGGTCCTCCAGTCACTACAGTATGACTGTTCTCCTGAGACTAACCTGCCTCCAATTGCTGCAGCTGTTGCTGGCTCTGGGCATATAAAAACCTCACCCCTCAAAGTCGTGTAAGTGGCCTACTGTTTAGGGTCATGGGGCCCTTATGCCCGTCTATGCTTTACTGCCTGCCTTCTCCCGCCTTACCCTGGCACAGTGTCAAGCCCACTCCTTGATGTAAGGACTGTGAACTACGGAACTCTGCAGCTCCACCATCCTCCGTCAGGGGGCGCCTGTCACCGCGCGGCAGGCAAAGGCCGTCTGTGGGTCACATGAGGACTGCAGCTGTCCCGTGGCAGTTGTTCCTGGGGCCACGTGGTGCACTCGTGTCACGTGAAGCTCGGCCCTCTCAGTTACCCAGCGAGTGATCAGGCCTGACTCTCGTGAGTCACGTGGCTCCAGCGTGTGACCTGGCGTGCCCTCCAGGTCAAGTACCAGGATCTGCCGTTCACGTGCCTGAAGCCTCCAGAAGGTGGCCTTCTGAGGAGTCAGAACGACGAAAGGTCAGAACTCTAAGTGGTTACTGTATTCTGGCTGAATTTTGATCTGGCTGTGGTCCCAAAATTTCCACAGGCTTTTAGGTCCTGCGTGTGGATGATTTTCTGATGGGAGGGGCACTATCTTAGTACAAGATTCCTCAGAGTGACCTGCTTAACTGGAAAAGCTAATGGCCGCCAAACAGCACAGGCTGTGATTAAAAGTGGCTGGGCGGGTGCGAGGGGAAGAGTTTTTGAGTGTAGAGGAACTTTTTTACACCTCGCAGAGGAACGGCTGTGTGAGGGAAGTTGGTGGCTGGGGGGAGGGGGTTTGTGTACGCCTGCGTGTTTCTATTCGAGTCCTGACCCAATCCTGGACTCGCAGGATCTGTTGATGGTAGAGAGTGAGGCGAAGGAGGGCAGAGCCCTGGGGCTGGGGGCAGGGAGCCGTAATAGCCCGTGGCTCTTCAGTTATCTGTCATGTGCAGGACCGGGAGCCTGAGAAAACAAGCCTCCCCTCCCTCACCCCTTGAATAAGATCTACCCTTGCCTGTCACCCGGCACACTTGACTGTCTATAGAATGGGATGCCCTCCTCTGCCCGGGGTTTTTCTAAGCACACCGGAAACCTCTTAGATGCCTGTCTGGTAGTTCCTTGCACAGATGATTCCAAATCTCACCTCAGTCTCCGCCTCTTGTTTGATTTTGGAAAGATTCTCTTTGTCCCCGTGACTTACTTTCCTGCAGCCAGACATACACTCGGGGAAGGGGCAGTGTTGGGGGCCGGGAGGCGGAGGGAGGTGGAAGGAGAGAGGGAGGACCAGAGCAGAAGAGAGAAGGAAAGATTTTAAAAGATGGATATTTCCACAGAAATAGCACGGTAGGCAAGATTCAGAAGTTATTACCCTCAGTTTGAAGATCATCAGTTTTACGACGACTTTTGGAAGTGGGCAGAGAGACAGTCTTTCTGTTCTTAGGATCTGTGAATCGCTTAAAACACACCACTGTGCACTATTGGCTTGTGATTTTTTTCACCCTCCTTTTCTAAGCATGGTTAGACTCCTTCTCTAAAACTTCTATTTCTTTTTGTGGAAAATTACAGTGAATTGAGTTAAATCTTTTTTTTTAATACTGAATAGAATCATAGGTGATAAACTTGGTGCATCATGAAAACGGTATTGCATGAGTAATGTTGAGCCAATAGGAAGATTCTGCTTGCTTACTTTGAGGGGGTTGTAACTACTGCTTGGCAGGTGGTTAAATAATACTGTCAGTTGTGATACTTTTGTGATATAGATAGCTTAAGTAATCTATTCTATTTTTCTCTCATTTCTGCATTTCCAAGTCTGTTCTGCAAAACTCTAGGGCCGAGACAGCAACGATAAAAATGTGTTCACTGGTAAAGGAGTTTGGGACATTCAGAAATGAAGGTAAATAAATTTCCATACCATGGAATATGTTTTTCTTTCTTTCTTTTTTTTTTTTTTTTGCATAATGCGCTGATATAAAACAGGAATCTCCAAGGGAGTGGTAGTTTCCTCTAGCTCCTATGGGAATGAAATGTTTTTCCCACAGAGTCTTCGAGGTGCTAGTGTTCTTCAGGAAATGCTGTTCAAACTAGTGGTGTCTTTTGCCACCTTAAAACCGTAAGCTGCTCTTCACTAAGAATAATGTAGTGTGTGTTTATAATAATTATAAACTGCTCTTCTCATTGAGAAATTACTTAGTGCTCCTTAATTCATCTTATTTCAGTAGGCAGGCTTTTTGATTTTTTCTTTTTTTTAAATTTTCCTTCCTTAGAGGTACCCCCAATTTTAAGTATGCTTCTGATATCGTGGGGGCAAAAATCACCACAGAAATGTAAGTCATTAGGAAGTGTTATCTGTTGCATCAAATGAAGTGTCTCATTGGTAAGCACAGGTTGCAACTTACCTGTGAGGATGAGCGTGCTCAATAGCCCTCATTTTATAAGAATAATCCACCCTTTTTCAAAACTGCCTTATTATCCTTTAGTAACTACAGCTGCCCTACTTTGAGTCCCTGTTTTATGGCAAGCACTGTGACAACATTGTCATGTAAGTTGTCTCATTTCACCCTCAGAACAATCCTGAGAGGTTGCTATCTTAATTTACGTATGAGTCAGGAGACCTCTGGTTATGACATGGTTATAGGCAGGCCTCACATCTGGTGGGCTTATTTCTCACTCCAAAAGCATGTCCAGTGCAGGTGTAAATCCTGCGTGGGATGGTGGATGCTGGGGGCTTTGAGTGGCTCCTAGTGCAATACTTTGGCCACCCAAACTGATGGAGAAGCCACTGTGTGGAATGAAAATGATCACTCACTGTGCCAGAGTGGGAGGGAGCTCCAGAGTGTGTCGCACTGGCAACCTGATGGAATAGCAAATGACATTCACAATTGGCCTGGCCAGATCTGTTCACTCACACTGCGTACCCAATCAGATGCAGTCGGGAACTGCATTTCTATCAGGACAGTGCCTGGAACAAGGGACAGTGGAAGCCATTGGCGTACAGTGGCTCTGTGCTGTGTGGAGGAATGGAAGCTCAGAGAGGTTAAGGACTTGCCTACTATCACAGAGGCCATAAGTGACACAACCTCAGTTTGAATCAGGAAAGGTATGATTTCAAAGTCAGTGTCCTTTATATTCCCTTCCACACCTCCTGCCACTCTCTTAAATGGGGTTCATACGTATTTATAATACAAATTCCTTTACTGCTGTGATAGAATTCCTGATGTTGCTTAATCGTGTGATACTCCAAGAGTTGCTTCAATGAGATACGATGACACTGGTCGAAAACCCCACTACCGATAAGCCTCAGGTCTTTTCCAAACAAGTGAATACATCAGAAACTGGACTATCCATTGTATTTAAGGATAAAAATTATAAGAAATATGGGGCTGGGGATTTAGCTCAGTGGCATAAGCGCCTGCCTTACAAGCATGCGGTCATGAGTTCGATCCCCAGTACCGATAAAAAAAAAAAATCATAAGAAGTAAAACTCGGTGGTAGGTGAAAGGATTGCTGATTGATCATTTACTTAGGAAAAATCTTACCTCGTGTCTTCCCACATTGTCAGGGAAAATTGACAAAACTAACAGCAGATATTAAGTGGAGCTTGTAACAGAGGAGATGTAGTTCAACAAAAATGGTAAATATCAGGGTTTTGTAAACAGGATGACAATAAAACCTCTGGCAGCATGGCTGGTGAAAATCAGAGAAAAGGCAAAGAAGGCCATGCTTACCGTATGAAGAAAGTGTCATGTTTGCAGTTACAGAAAAGACTGAATAGGGAAGATGATCAAGATGTGCTTGGAATTTGAAATTTTGATCTAGGTAGATAATATTCCATGGGAAATTATAACTTTCAAAACTGATGTAGAAGACAAAATCTTAACACTACTGAAGTGCTCTTTGCAAGTAATGCATGCTATGGCAAAATTAGTGGCCAGTAGTTACATTAGCTACGTTCATGGGAAATGGTCAAAGAAATCAATAGCAGAGGCAAGCCAACCATGAGTGAAGCAAGGGAACGCAGCATGACTCAATTATGTTCAACCCCAAGCACAGGAAGTTAGCTCATCATTTTTTAAGAGGTTCATGACATTATTTAACACATAGCATGTGTGAGTTTTCCCTTGGCCTGGCAATATCTGATCCTGCTTTTCTCATCCTCACAGAGTTCATGTAAGCAATATGACATATTTTTAAAGCATATCTTGTCTTCATGAAATAGCTGGAGTGATTTGTGGCATAGGCAAGTGGGAAGCTTGGTTAATACAGTATGTGACATCCAAGTTCATTGCAAGCAAGGGATCCTGATGGAACGTGGGATCAGCCTAGCTTATGTGACCTCAATAGGTACAAAGATGACAAAAGCCCGGTTCACAGGAGAGGAAGAGATACAGGTATTCCGCGACACACAGTTTGCCACCTGTGGTCACTTGAAGGCCGTGGTTGCTGTCAGTGAACAGGTGGACCAAACAGCTGCTTTGAGAGATGCCAGTGACACTCCTTGCCCCCTGGTCTTGAGCATCCTGTGTTTGAGGAGGGCATTGTCGTCATTAAAGTGCTCTGCTCTGGTGGCCTTCTGTAGGCACCAGCTAAGGTGGGGGATTCTGCCAATGTAGTAGTCACATGCATTTTTATTGTTTATGGTGCAACCCTGGAGCCAGAGGTACAGTGGAAGCACTTTGAGTCTTTGAGATTAAGCAACATGCTGCTGACCTAGACAGGCAGCAAGGGTGGAAGGGCGGCCATGACAGTGATCTTTGAAACTGGTTGGTTGGTCATTAGGTTTCCTGGATCTTGAAATATCCAAACATTATCTTAAGTTTGTATTTGATCCGTTAAAAAATAAGTTCAATCTTAAGGGTATTTCTTTATAATACGATGTATTTCTAATAAATGAAGAAAATAAGAACGAAAGAAACTATGGTGATTTTCACGTTTTGAGGGTCAGTGACTGCCCCTTATGCTCCTCCCATACCTGTCCCGGAGCACCTTTGTAGAAGAGTCTATCTACTGCATCAGACCCCCACAATTAAGTCACAGGGAATTGGAGCACGACTTCCTCCTAGGCTTAGCCACTGGAGCTTACAGTCATGTGCCAAAGTTACCAAAGTATTTGTAGAGCTAAGCCAGCGCTCAATGCACTTGCCCTGGGGAGGGCCTGATCATGAACACTTGTGGCTTTTCAGGCCATTTAGTCTCTGCTCAAATTCTTCAACTCTGCCTTTGTAGAGCCAAAGCAGTCATAGCCCCAGCATAAATGTGGCTGGTGTCCAGTGAAAGTTTTTGGACACTGACATGAATTTCAAATGATTTTCATGCATCTGTGTAGCGGAATCTTCTTTTCACTTTTTCAGCCATTTAAGTATGTTCCTCATATTCTTAGACTTCAGGCTACACAACAAGAGCCTATGGGTCAGTTTCTGTCCACAGGATAAACTTTTCTGACTCCCCTCCCAAATCTAATAGACTCATTAGATTTCTCAGAAATCCCTGACCATAAGGTCTTCAAATTGAGGTGGCAGCCATTCCTATCATCATCTGGCAAGAACAGCTCGAAAGCAAACATTTCTACATAGTCCCCTGTAACCTTGTTTGCATGGTGCATTGATGAAAGAGCTTAGAGAGGTGTTCACATGGTCTGAACAGGATTCTCTCTCAGTGTTCTGGGTGGAGCCTCATCCCGATGAATTTTCCAATCTCCCCAAGTAGCTGTGATGTGTGTTCAGGGTTAACAACTACTTGAACAATTTAAATGATGAGTGTTCAATTGTTGCACAGTATTTGCAACTTTTATAATTGTGGCTTTGGAATAATAATGTCCCGATCATAACAAGTAGACAGCTACAGTGGAAAACTATGAAATGGAATAACTGAATTGCACATAATTGAGAAGACTGGGTTTTTGAAGGAGCAAGGAAGTGGGAAAACAGGGTGGTAAAGCACCGGCCACTGCAGCTTGGGTTAGGGATGAAACTAAACTGCTGCAAGGCTAGAGCATAGGGTCTATGGACCAGGCCTCATTCAACAGTGAAGCTGCTGCTGCAGGGAACAGGCACAAGCCCGGATCAGCAAGGAAGGGACAGCTCAGATTCATCAGATCCAAAGATCAGTGCTGAGGAAAGAGAAAAAAGAAAGCAAAAGGAAAGAAAGGAAAATAACAGAAAAGGCTGAAAAAGAATTTTTGACGCGATTTCCACAGAGACAATAAATGAGTGAAAAAAGAGGAAGCTGTGCTCATGAAAATGAAGGACTAGAAATTGTCCCAGAATGACAGTTTATTGAACAAAAAGACCTACTTTGTCTTCCTCCTGAAACTTCATTCAAACAAAGGCATCAAAGGTAAACAATCTTTGGTCTATCCCAGTGATAGTGAACCTTTTAGAGCTTTCAGCGTGATGAACAACTGGCTCCAGAACGGGTGCCATAGGTTCACCACCACTGGTGTCTGTATGGTGCACTATGTTCCCGCAGTAACAAGTGAAGTATGTGGATGTATCTCCAAAGCATTGTGCTGGCTAAAGGATGCCAGACCCAAGGAGGAACGGGGTGTGCAATTCCATTTACACAAAATTATAGAAGAATAAAACTGTCACTCTGTAACTTAGAGCAGATCAAGGCCAGCATGGGGCTAGGGGCAAAGAAGAGTTTAAGTGGGAGCATTCTGGTGTGTGATGTGTGTTTTACACTTTGACTGAGGTGGTGGTTAGCCCTATCCCTGAATTTTACATGTCAGGAACTTGGGATCAGGAGATGCTTGGTGAATCTTTGAAGGAAACATAGCTCAGTTATTAGAGAGAAGATACTCACATCTGGTTATCAATAATAAATTGTTTCTATCATACTGTGGAGTGAGGTCGAGAAGCGTAGTGCTTTTCTGCAAGTAGGGCAAATCTCCAACACAGGCATAAACACACTTTTATACAAGGAAAGCACATAAGTGAAAGCGCAACTGTTCTGCATCCATACCACTCGCTTAGACACACAGGTGACATTCTCCTGTGTTCCTTTGACTGACCATTTCGGGATTATGTTGTCACACAAATACCACAACTTTCATTAATACTTTCTCTGAGGAAACATACCGTAACCCACAGTTTTGTAACCTGTCGGGTTTCTTTTGCCTGGCGTCATGTGGCGTGGTGAACAGTCTGTCTTGCTTCTTACAGTCAACCACTTAAACCTCAGGCATTTCTGGAGTGATAATACTTTTCTGCCCAAAGATTGGAAATGGAAACTTAACCTCACCGCTGAATCCTTCCACGTACTTGCTCCAGTATCAGCCGGTTCTACTTTGGTTCCCTTATCCTGTGTGTTAGATTATTTTCTTGCGGTGGTGTCATATTTAGTACTACCGTTCTGTACAATACATTAATAGCTGACATGGTGGCCTGCTCCCATTTGCCCAGTCTGTTGTTTGTTCTCTTTTCTAGGAGAACTAGTTAGCAAGGAGTGCAGCTGACAGGTATCCACATCTCAGTAAGCATCAGAAGTTGTGCTAGGTACTTGACCTAGTAGTAGCCAACATGCTTATAGTATGCAGACATTTCTCCAGATTCTTTCCATGTATGTTCACATATTAACTCACTTTTCACATTAACCCCATGTGGATGATGACAACAGCAGCAACCTCCCGCCTCTCAATTAAAACAAACAAACAAACAAACAAAGCAAGAACTTGTGGGAGTGTGAGGTCGGTGTTACTTGCCCTGGACCACAGAATTAACATCAGGCTTCAAATCCTGATTTGATCTGACCTCAAACCCTATGACCATAATCACTCATGTGCAACTGTGTGTTGGGACTGAAGTGAGTGTTGGGGCAGGACTCAGAATCCGGACAGCAATAAATACCTGCGACGCGACGCCTGAGAACAAGATCTCTGGCTCCTAGTCTTCTTCCCAAGAGACACATCAGTGAATGCTGTTTCCGTGCAGTGTCTCCCTTTTTCTCAGACTGTGCAGGAACTGTTTCTCTAGGGTTCAACTTTAGGGTGAAGTGGAGGGATGCATATCTCCAGGATGAAGTGACTTCCTCACGAGCTTTTTGAATGTATTTTCCATGCTCTTTCCAGCGCTCACCCTCATCTTTCCAACCCACAGATCTCCCCTTTTCACTCTGTATGTCATGAACTCATGACATGTCCTTCTTTTCCGTTTATACTCCATTGCAAGGTCAATCATTTCTGCCTCTGCTCTGAAAAATACCAGCCACCCTCTGGCCCCATCATACTTCTGTCCTAAAGAGTTTGCAAAGCACAGCCGTAAAAGTATGTGAATATATTTAAACAGAGACTGTATTGTACGATAAATACAAAATGTGAGATGCCTGCATGGAAGAATGAATTCCAGATCATGAAATGTGTTCTAGGGAGTGAGGCTCACACAAGTAGGTGAAACATGCTTGCTATTCTTGGGTATCCATAGGAAGATATTCTCTTGTGCTTAAAATTTTTCATGTATGTCTCCTGGAAAACTGGAGCAGAGATGGAAGATCCTGAGCCTACTCTGAAGCCCAAGCTGTGATCCACTGGGCCCTTTAGCTTGCTCCACTGGGGATGCTTTGTTAACCTGGGCAACCCATAAGTACTGGTTCACTGTTGTCTTGAACAGAGAATTTGATTACTGTCTTAATAGGAAGTAAACATATGTCAAAACACCAAGAGGAAGAAGAGATGTAGAAAGCATATTTTAAAACAAGGAACAACATTTGGCCATGAAATGAAAATGTCGTGGAATCCAGTTTTGTGTAGCCACAGAGTCACCAACATACATTTGGAATGCATGTATCTGTAACCTAATTATGAAAGCACATAATGCAAAACACAGCTGCACGTCCATGTGAGCACGTACACAGATGTGCACAGGCATGCAGTCACATGCATATGCACATGCACACACAGCACCCCTTCCTCTGACACTAATGGTCCTGTGTATTGTGTCTGCCACGAAGCTGAGTGGCAAAAGGCATGCTGGCAAGCCCAAAATATTCCTCCTATGCACATCATAAGCCAAGAAAGCTGTGTCTGGATTCAGAGAAAGCCTCTCATCGCTGTCAACACTGTTTGCAAATGCCTCTTTTTCTGACATCATCAGATCTGCAATTTTAGCATTAGTCCGCAAGGAGGAACTTAGTTCTATTTCTAAGGGGACACTGAAGAAAAATGTTAGTTTTTCAGACTGGAAATTCAATTTGTGCTAGTTTTGCAATCAGAGTATGAAACAGTTCTGTAGCCTGAATTTGTTCAGGCTAAGTAAGTATATACAGGTACAAGTGCTTGAGGAGGATGCATTCTCAAAAGTGGTTTGTTGAGGATCCCAACTCTACATCAGGTGCATTTATTTCACAGACCTTAATTAGGCTCCTGCTGTGTGCCAGACACTGCCAAGCCTAAAAGTGAATCTCAAGCTAGCAACCCTGAGAATCAAACAGTTTTCTCCCACTTCGGCTGTTTCCACCTGGCTGGAGATGCATGATTCCCAGACCAACAGGAGTGAGTAGCACAAAATATCACCCCTGGCCCACTCCCAAAAATCTGCCAGGAGACCTGAGAGTTCACTGTGAGGCTAGAAACAGTGCAGTCACAGAAAGACCACCCACAGATTGTGGAGGCAGACCAGTAGATTGGGGTTCTGCCACCTGCTGGGTTCAGAAATCAAGGAAAATGTACCTGGGGAGTGTGAGCCAACTATTCATGACATGAAAGGAAACTGGGGACTCCATTCTCACAGGATTTCTGTGAGCATGTCAAGAGAAACAGATTTGAGGGTGCCCAGCCCTGAGCAGGTAGGGGTTGTCACTGGGCAAGTGAGGGTTTCCTTCTTACCCTGTTCAGCAGGAGTGCTGTTTTCCTGCACTCAGCAGCATGGCACCGAGGAAGGCAAAATTCCAAAGTGCCATGGTGGGTGTCATAGGAAGCCACATGATGTCATAAAGGATACCCACTAGTATTTCTGTGCGGGAGGTGGTGGAGCCAGAGGTCAACCCAGGCTGACAGAGTGAGAGGCACTAGCTCTTTTGCAGTAATCCTGCTGTTGCTTTCAATTCTCAACACATGGCCACAAGCCAAGGATTGGGCTGAGATGCCGGAGTTAAGTAAGTGGGTATGGGCCTATCTTGTATTTCATCTTCAGTGTTGTCTCTGTCCATTGAATCCTTCTGTGACTTTTCTTTTCTTTCTTTCTTTTTTTTTTCATTCACATGTTGTCTGTCCTGTGTGATTACCAACATGGAGTCTTGACTGAGATCGTAGCTGTGGCTTTTAGCTAGCTCACTTTTCCACTTTTCCCTTGGTGATACTTATCGTAAAGTATTATTGGTTCTCAAAGTTGACTCGGACTCTTCCTGTACTCCATCATGGAGTGAGTCTTGTTAACCTGCACCTTGTTTTCCTGGCATTCTCCAGATGTCCCCAACAAAGATCTTTTTTTATTACTGTTTTAGAGTATTGTTACAGACTTGTGGTTCTTAAATGTATGGATGGACTGCAAACCTGTATTAAAAATTTTTGAGTAGAGGAGTGACAAGATTTGATGTGTGCTTTTTTTCTTTCTTTTCTTAATCACTCTTCCTTCTGTGTTGAAAAATAGATGGTAAGGGGGGAAGTGTACAAACAGTAATCCCAGTTGGAAGGCAGGACAACCCACGAGATAGATGATGGTGACCTGGCCAGGGTGGTGGCGGTGGCCCTGGAGGAGGTGAGTAGTGGGTGGACTCTGGGCATGTTTTGCAGGAGGGCTAAGAGAAATATCTGGATTCATTGAATGTGGAGTGTGATGAAAAGTGAGCACTCCAGGCCACATGGATGGCCAAGCCAGTAGAATGGTCTGCTTTGTTTTGATTTCATTTCCAACCCCTTCTGACACATAAGAGAAGTGCTAACGTTCTCAGGAGGACTGTCCTGACGGTGAGTCACACTGTGAAAGTGATGACCCACCCTGGAGTTCACCATCAGTGCCTTGTAAAGTGGTTGGGAATGAGCCAGTTTTTAATTCCTAAGTGTGTCCAGAGGCAATGTGGAATAATTAATGCACAAATTGTGTAGCTCAGCCTTAAATGTTAGAGTCTGTGAGGAAGCTGGTTCGTGATGGTCTGATTTACCGTAATCTTCGTGCCTCCCAATGCACTAGTATCACTCTCTGCTGGTACCTGGGTTCAGTTGACTGTGTTCAGAATAAAATTTCCTTAGTGATTCGACCTGTGGGAGAAAGAACTGAGGTGCTACTATTTCTTTCAAGTCTGAAAAACAACAGCGGCAGACTTCCAAATCTTGGCACCTGTTGAATTAGATATGTTGGTGGGGAGTGTGGGGAATCGAAAAAGAAAAGCAACTTCTGGGAGTGAATACAGGGTGAGGTATAATGAAAACATTTTATAAATGTACTTGAGGCTAGTGAGACAAAGGGGACACTCCATGATAAAAGGATCATCTTTCAGGAAGCTATAAGGGTCCTAAGTGTCTACACACCAAGCAACAGAGTCACAAAGTACATGAAGCAATCCCTGAGGGAGGGAGAAATAGCTGAAGCCACAGGGAGAGTTGGGGCCTTGAACACCCTAATCTCTAGAATTATGGGACAGAACATCAGCCAGGATATAGGAGATCTGAATAATGTGTTGCAGTAACAGGATCTAAATGACGTAGGTAGAAACTCCACCCAACAATAGTGGAATACGCTTATTTCCTAAGGGGTCGTGTTGCAGTCACAAAGATAGAGATTCTTCTAGACCCTCGAAACAACTTGGACAAATTTGAAAGAACTGAAGTCATACAGAACGTATTCCTTGACCACGCTGGTATCACATTAGAAAAAACAGAAAGATAAGCAGAAAATCTCCAAATGTTTGGAAATCGCAACTACCAGTTTATCATTCCAGTGTGTCACTCTGACCCTTGTCATGAAAGAGCCATGTGTAGGAAGAGTGCCGTCCTGGGAGGAAAGCCTTGCAGACTGGGCAGTAAGAAAGTTTGGTTCGGATATTTCAAGCCACGCATTTGTAAGGGCAAGGCCTGGAAGCCTGGGGAGAGTTCAGGAGGCTGTTTTCTCCATCCCACCTGTCATCAAAGTTGGTAGTGCACTCGCCAAGGGAAGTACAGCATCCTAAACCTTCACAGAATCAGTTAGGTGCTGAGAGGGTTGGGGAGGTGTGAGAGGTTGTCTGCCAGCTGTTGGTGTTACATAGTTGTTAAGAGCAGGGAAGCCTGAGAGAGGGCAAGATTTGGTCAGCTTCCTGGTGTGTGTGGCTGTTGTTTAGGCGAGCCTATGGGCACACACGCCCCTGTTCTTTACCAGTCTTGTTCCACTTTGTAGAAGGTTCAACACAGTTGCTTCCTCCTCCAAAGATACTTCTCTCGATTGTTCAACATGTCAGATAAGCTTCTCCTGCCGGGACAGGCAGAGGAGTTGGCTCTCTGGGGCTTGTGCAATTTGGTCCCTTCAGGCAGGTTGGCCCTTTGCTTATCCTGCCACACTGTTAGCTCATGATGTGCTGTATGGTAAGTGAACTGTGGACATGTGTTTGAGCATGCATCTTTGTTCCCTGTTTCAGGATGTACTGATGGCATCAGTGTTCTTCAAAGAAGAAGGGAACATGGGAGTGCTTCCCACAGTGGTTTTGGCAGGAGGAGCACTCGTCATGAACATAGCCGGCATGGGCTTCTGTCTTCACACTTCCCGAAGGGTGATGGAAAAGCGATGAAGGATGTTCACGAGGATCCTGGAATAAGACAGTGAGTGATCATCCTGGTTGTCCGGTAGCAGGCCCAGAACTGCACATCTCCTTCACTCCACGTGGTCTTTCTTTGTTGTCTCTCAGTGGACAACTTAAGAGTGGGGGATGTGTATTACTTGTTGAGCAGTACAAGTAGTGGTCCTGATATTGGAAAGGGGAGGGTATATAGAAGACATTCTTCACATTTATGGACATTTTCTTTCTCTCCCTTGGCCAGCACTTCTTATGTCAGACGACACGACAGGGGCAGAGGGAGAGAGTGTGATGAGCACAAAATCCGCATTACCGTGTGCAGAGATCCACAGTTGAGAGACAGAAAAATGGAGAAGGAAACAGAAGATGGAACCATGGAGAGCTGGTTCAAGATCACAGTGAGTGTGCTGGCAGGATCTACTGTAGCTAGAGTATTTTGGAACCTAACAGAAGGAGGATTGCATTAACTGTGGTATGTTGCTTATTTGGAGAAGAGCCTCTAGATAGTGAGAAAGGGAGATTAGGAAGTCCATATTGGGCACAGAAACAAGGAATCATGCCAGCATTCCTGGCAGAAGTCCTTTAAAGCTATGTAGAAAGTCAGAAAAGCACACTTAGTTGGGTGTGTTCTCCATCCTAATTCCATGTGGTGCATCTTTCTCCTGTTCCTTGATTTTACCTTTAGATTCCATTTGGCAGAAAATACGACAAGACCTGGCTAATGAATTTAATCCAGTGCCATTGCGGAGTCTCTTTCAGCCCAGTTGATGTAAGAGAGGACAGTGAAGCCGGCTGAGTGGGCCCAAGGGAGGGGGAGAGGTGTGGCTCCACATGGGGCCATTGGCATATGTCGTCGCCACTGCTTCTGACATCGCTTGCCTATAGTTCCACTATGTCAAAAAAAGGGCCCTGTTCTTTGTCCGGGATGTGAGCACCGCCTCCGCAATAAAGGATGCCAGCAACAAGATTTATGATGAGGAGAACAGAAAGGTGTGTGCTGGGGGCCATTCCTTACACCCTAGTCTTGGAGCTGGTGGGCAGGCCAAGGCTGATTGCTGATTATTGTCTTGCTGATCAGAGATCCTCTCCTTCCCACAGATATCTATCTTTGTCAGTCCTTCTGCTGTACCATACTGTGTGCAGAATAAGTTCACACCAGAGCAAATGAAGCAGCTAAAGGTAATGCAGGCTCAAAGCACGCTGCGTACCCACTTTCCTTACCCACCTCTTCTTCCTCCCACCTCTGATATTCTTGTCACTGCCAGCCACACAGCCTCACAGACATTCTCTCTGTCTCCTCAGTGGACCATGAGGAAATGGTATGATGTCTCCCAGAAGGCTCTCAACCTTCAGAGGCTCCGCTTTGACCCAGGTATGGCTGACCCGCACTAACTCTAGGCCAGGTGAGAGCAGAGGGATCTGCCTTGGGAGGAAGACACATGAAAGGCAACTTGCAGAGGGTCTGTACTGGCGCTGGTCCAGCCAGGCCCTTTTCAGCCTTCTCACTTGCTTCTCTCTCTTTCTCGGCTTCCTGAAGACTTGGTGGGCCATGACATTGACATGTATCTGAATCAAAGAAATTGCATGGTTGCCATCCTGAAGATCATTGAAAGAAGTTTCCCTGAGGTGAGTCCTTAGGCCCACTGCCGAATTTAGGTAGAGGGGCAGACAGGGTCGGGTGCCGTGCAGGCTTGTGCCCCAGGCCCTGGATGGGAGTCATCACTTTAACCCTCCCTTCCTAAAAGCTGTTGTCCTTGAACTTGCAAAACAACAAACTATACAAACTGGATGGCCTGTTGGACATTGTGCAGAAGGCCCCGCAAGTCAAGATTCTGAACCTTTCCAAAAATGAAGTGAGTACAGGGAACCAGAAGAAACTGGGGTTGGGAGTGTTTGAGCATGTGCCCTCTGGAGTGATGGGAAGAGGCAGGCAGGATGAGGGTGGGGGCTGGGGTACCTGGTGCCAAATGCCCCTCTTTCCCTTTACCAGTTCCATCCCTGTGTTTTGCAGCTGAAGTCAATCCAAGAGTTAGACAAGGTGAAAGGTCTGAAGCTTGAAGAGTTGTGGCTACAAGGGAACCCCTTTTGCAGCAATTACACAGACCAATCTGCCTATGTGACGTGGGTAACACCTTTGTCCCTGACAGGGGACCTGTGTCCCCAAGAGCATGAGCTGCCCCCTGATGTGGCTGTGTGTGTGAGGAGGCAGCCCTGGTCCTCTAGGTGCACCACACCCCATTGCCCTCGCCATCTGTGTTCTTTGGCTGTGTTTACAGGTGTCGTCCTTCTTCGGACCTGGTGTGGAATGCGTTTTCCACCTCTCTGCACCTGTCCTCCTCTTCCTCCAGCATGTTCTCCCATAGCTCCCCCGAGATGATACCAGTTTCCCTCCCTTGTCCTGAGAGGGACCCTCCTTCCCTTGCCCCAAAACGGTCCCCCCACCTGGCCCAGATTAACGTGGAAATTTTCCTGCCCCATGCTGAGGACTGAGACTCTGGGTGGCTTCCAACATGACATCCACTCCTCTAGGCCATTGCTGAGAGCTGTGACCTCCTCAGGGAGGAATCTCGATTCCTTGCATCAGTGTGCAGGAAGTGGGCCAAACTTAGTGAGCAGTGTGCAGGGGGCTTCCCTAGGGAGCAAGGAAAGGCAGAGGACAGAGGAAGTGGAGGAGGCAGAAGGATAGGCTTTTCAGGGCTACTGCAGCTCCCCTCTTCTGCTACATCACCATCCTGATACCTGGTCCCTCAGAGGAGCCCTGGATAGCTTCAGAAAAGTAGGATTCCTTGGGCAAGGCACAGGTCCTCTGACCCATGCTGAGCTGAACAGCCAGACCTTTCACTCTCTCTCTCTGGTTCTGGGGAATGCCCCCTTTGCTCCTCCCCCACCTTGCTCCTCCCACCCCTTGCTACTCCCACACCCCCTGCTCCTCCCATCTTCCTTCTCCTCCCATCCCCCTGCTCCTCCTACCGCCGTGCTCCCCTGCCACCCTGCTCCTCACCCCCCTTGCTCCCCATGACTGGCTCAGACTGGACTCACACAGGAGGCAAAGGCTCAAACTGCAGCCAATGTGCCCCAGCCCTGCAGGTGCACAATTCTCTTTCTTCCTCAGGCCCCAGGGCCAGGCAGGGACAGGTAAAGGAAAGCGCCACAGCAAGAGAGCCACTGTCTTCTCTCTTCTCCTTGATCCCTAATACCAAGACAGGGCATTGCTTCCCTGTGGTTTGCTTCCCCTTTCTTCCTTGTCTGTAGTCTCCTTCGTTTCCCACATACCTCCCTTCCTCCCCTGCCTTCAAGTCCTTTCTATTGCGATTGCCCAGCTTTCCTGCTGGACACCCAGCATCACGGTAGAGCCCTGGGCTCCCACCCCATTTCCTGCTCCTTGCAAGGCCTTCTGTGGGGACTCTGAGGAAGGTAAGGGAGGCAGGGAAGGGAAGCAAGCCCTGGAGCCTGGGTTCCCAGGGCAACTTCTTTTGGTCCTGAGGAAGGGGATCAGGCCAGTGTATGTGGGACCTACCCAGGGGGATGGCGAGGGAGGTGAGCAAGAGGCAGAGGCAGAAGGAGAGAGAGACTGAGCAGCCCTGAACAGACAAATGACTCTATTTGATTTTTGGTTTTGGACAGCGCCATCCGGGATTGTTTCCCCAAGCTGTTACGCCTGGTGAGTACCTACCTTTGTCACTGTCTCTTCTTTGTTCATACATGACCTCCACACCTGCCTGCAAACCCTTTGGGATGTGGCTAGTTCACGTGTTTGCACCAGTCCCTCATCCATTTCAGAGTATGTGGATTCCTGAAGATAGCATAAGTAATCTCCCTGGAAAACATGCCTTTAAGCGCACACACAGAGACACATAGGCACACAAAAGCTGCATATGACTAGTAGAGATTTCCAGGACCCCCATGACATAGGTGCCCACGGTAACATCGCCCATGGAATTTCCAGGGTCATTTCCCACCCAATCTCTTCCCCTTGTTCACCCTTAGGCCTGTCCATCTCTTTGGTCATCCAGTGCCACTCGTGTGCTCTGCACTGCTGACTTCCTCTTTCCTTCTCCAGGATGGCCAAGACTTATGCCCACCATCGGTCACTGACATTGATCCCCCCAAGTTAGTAGAATCCTACATGGTGAGGAAGAGGGATGAAGAGAGATTTGGAGTGTTGCAGGGGAGGTTTTGTCAGCCATATAGTCTAAAAATGATTTGTTCTTCTAGGAAAGCTACAAAGGATATGAGATGTTGAAGAATCTGATTCAACAGTTCCTGCAGGAGTAAGATTCCCTGGGAATACGAGGATGGGGAGCGCTGAGATGGGATCGGCTACCTTAGCACCCATGTGTATTTAGGCATTTGGAGTACTGACCACAGGGTTCCCCTGTCCCCTTGGCTCCCCTGCAGGTATTACTTGATCTATGACTATGGAGATCGACAAGGTCTCCTCGATGCTTACCACAATGAAGCGTGCTTCTCTCTGACCATTCCCTTCAACCCTGAGGACCTAGACACGTGAGTATCATAGCTCAGACTCTGGTCTTGGCCTGTGACTCCCCAGCAGACATGGGACAGCTTCTGGAAACACACGTGCAGACTGGACCACCTCTTGTTCCTTGGATTTTTCTCCCCTAGGAGCAACTTGCGTGAGTATTTCAAGTATAGCAGGAATGTGAAGAATCTGAAAGAACCAGGTAAGTGTGTGAGGGGAAAGACTGTACAGAGTAAGGTCATGTGAGGGGGACAGTCACAGGAGCCAAGGGACAGGATGTGGCAGTATGCTGATCTTCCCCTCTGCTCTTTTCTACAGACTTGCGGAGACAGTTGCTGAAGTACACAAAGCGTGACATTGTAGACTGCCTCCGTGTGTTGCCCAAAACTCAGCATGACTGCAATACCTTTGTGGTGGACATGTGGTTCCACACGGTAAACCCATGCTTCCTCCCTGGGGCAGGACCAGAAACCTGGAGACGGTAGGAAGCTAAGCAAGATCCTGAACTCCTATTTTCTCCCCTTTCAGGAAATGATGCTCTGCTTTTCTGTCAGTGGAGTGTTCAAGGAAAGTAAGTGTCTATAGAGCCCCCTGTCCAGATCGCCTGCTGCTCTTCTTCCCTGGGTGGGAACCCTCTCAAAAGTCTCCCACCCTTCGTGATTCCAAGCCATTCCTGCCTGTTCTTCTCTGTGCATTCTCCTACCCTCACTCAGCACACAAATCATCCTGGTCTAACCTAGACCCATGCCTGTCTGCCCCACAGCTCAGTCATTAGGGACACAGGCTGTGGAGTTTGATGGTTCCCCTCCCAGGTCCTTACTTCTTAGACCGTGGGCACTTACTTGACCTCTCCATTCCCCATATTTGCAAAGAGTTGGTACCCATCTCTCAGACAGATGTGAGGTGGGAATCAAGTGAACTTTTGAAGTGATTTTCACTTTTGAAGTGATTTTCCCCCAAAAGTGTAGGGGACCCATCACTAGGAGATCGTTTCTGTTGTTACCTTCCCGTTCCCACCACAACTTCCTGACTAGGAATGAACAACTGTTTGGGTCCTACTCCTTTCAGTACAAGTCCTTGACTGGGGAATGCTGTGTGAGTGGGTGAAACATGTGAAACTAAGAGGGTATTGCTGTTTGTTGGCTTTGAAGTACAGGGAACGCCTCAGGGTTGTGTTCATGCCTTCACCCGGACTTTCATCGCTACTCCTGGCAGCAGCGCCTGGTAAGTGCTGTGTTGTAGAGGGAAGCACTCATCTCATCCCGGCCTGGGGCCAGTGGCACAGGAATGTGGTGGTGCTGACCTTGGGGTAGTCTCAATGTGAAAGGTCAACAGGTAGATCCAAGGAACAGTCTAGCCTAAGTGGTTAAGAGTAAAGGCTCTAGAATTGGAATACCACTTCAATTCCTGACCCCCAAACTTGCCCACACTGTCCTCGGTCAAATTACTTGACCTCTGTGTGACTCAGTGTCTTTCTCTGAAAATAGGGATAAGAACATCCAGGTCCTTGGTCTGTGGTATAATGTAAATTCACTGGAATTAAATCTGTAAGTCCAGTGAAGTTGGTAGGCAGTCTCTCAAAAAGGAGGCTCCATGGGTACCAGCCATGTACTCTGGGTGTCAAGTACAGTAGGGATATGGAAGAAATCCCATTGCTGAGTGACAGTTGTGAGGAAGGATCTTGGTGGCAGTGGCACCGGGGTTGTCCCCTGTTGCTTCAGGGACTATTTTTTTCCTCCAGTCTATGCATTGTGAATGATCACCTGTTTGTGAGGGACGCCAGGCCTGATGAGATCCAGAGTGCCTTCTCCATACCTGTGGCCACACCTTGCTCCAGCTCCACGTCCACCTTGTCCCAAGAGCATCAGAGAATGGTGCAGGCTTTCTCCGTGCAGTCTGGAATGAAACTTGAGTGGTCTCAGAAGTGAGTGCCAGGTCGCACACATGAGTGTAGTGAAGCTGAACCAGCAGGGGAGTGAATAGTAGACACTCATATGAGATTTGGGAAAATAACTATGTGAACATTTTGTTTCCCCAAAACATGGGTCCACGAAATTGACATAATACCTTTTTATTGATGTATTTAAAATTCTTTGAAATAGTATGAGGCTCAAGTGACATTATCTTTTTGTTATGGCTTATATCTAGATGACACCTCAAAGCCTCATGCACTCATAGATCATAGGTGGGGCTTTTGGGAGGTGACTGGCTGGTCATTATGTGGTACTAGATCACAACTAGGAATTACTAGATTATTCCACTGATGGGTTTCATAGCTGGACGTGATGCTGGAAGGTGAAGACTAGTGGGAAGAGGTGGGTCACTGTGGGCATGGCCAGGAATCACACACACACACACACACACACACACACACACACACCATATATATATATATATATATATATATATATATATATATAAATACTTTTTCCTCTCTCTGCTTCCTGCCTGCTGTGCCATCGTGAGCTCTTTCTTCTCTGCCATGCCCCACTGCTGTACCACTCTGCCTTGGAGCAAACCAGCTATGGATTGAAACCTATACAAACTGTGAGCCAAGACGAACTTTTCCTCCTTTATTGTGTGAGTGTTAGGCATTTGTTCCAGCAATGAGACAGTGACCAAGACAACTTTCATATGGAAAATCCAAAAGAATTCATCACAACAAGCCACGGGAACTAACAAATAAGTTCAGTAAGGTTGCAACATGCATAACCAATGTACCAAGTCATTTCTGTTTCTGTGTACTTGCAGTGACAATTCAGAAATGAACAAACAAATGAATTTACAATAGCATCAAAAGGAGTAAAACTCTTAAGGAGAAAAAGAAGCCCAAACCTTAACGCTCGGACACCTACAAAACATGACTAAAAAAAAAAAAAAATTAAAGAAGCCCTAAACAAGTGGATAGTCATCTCATCTTCATAGGTCAGAAGACTTCACGTGGTTAGAGTATAACATTGCCTAGAGAAATCCTCAGACCGAATACAGTACCTAGCAACATCCTAGATGGCTTCTTTGCCAAAAGTGTTAAGGTCTTCTTAAATTTCCAAAGGAAGTGCAATCAACCTAGAATAGCCAAAGCAATCTTGAAAGAGAGGAAAATTCACACTCCTCGATTTCAAAACGTGCTACAAAGCTTCAGCGATCAAGGCTCTGTGGTAGCGCATATGGACAGTCACAAGGGTCAACAAGATATAATTGAATATAACTCCCCCTCTCTGAATTGACATCACCTACATTTATGTTTGATGGGTTATGATCCAGACTATAAAAATAAAAATGAAAAAAGGAGATAGTCTTTTGAACAATGATGGTGGGTATCCACTTGCAAAACAGTGAATTTTTAAGCACCACTCCCAACTCCAACCACATGCAAACACTGATGGAAAATGGATCAACAACAACAAAAAAATCAACAGCTACTTGTATAAAACCAAGAACTAAAAACATAGATGTTATATTTGACACCAAAAAACACAAGCAACCGAAGAGTAATAAATAGGTTAGACTATCTTTTGTTCTCTTCCATCTGATTGTCTCTTTTTCTTCCTTTCTCTTTTGTTTTCTCTTTTTTTCTCTTTCCTTTTCTCCTTCCTTCCTTCCTTCCTTCCTTCCTTCCTTCCTTCCTTCCTTCCTTCCTTCTTTTCTATTGAGAGAGAGTGAGAGGCAAGAGTTTTTCATGTAAGAGGAACCATGCACTATTTACCCTTGTGTGTCTAGGTTTACTTAACATTACTAATGGTCTCAAACTATATCAATTTTCCTACAAATGACACAAGTTTATCCTTTTTTATGATACATTAGTAAAGGAGGAAAAAAAGGTATTATAATCCAGTGCAGACATTGTATCTAAAAGTGTACCATGACTTAGTACAATTATCTTACATGTTTTATATGTTCTTTGGAGTATTGGTGTACACATGATAGTTAACCTTATGTGGCATCATAAATAAGTCAATCTGATGCTGGAAAAAATAAAAAGGGGTGGAGGGAGTGTTGGAAATGAAGGATCCAAAATTTTCTCTGCCTATGGTGAAGGTAAACGTGTACTATAAACATGTACTAATAAAAGTAAACAAAACAAAACAACTCCAGAATAAACTCAGCCACACTTTGTATGAGTCCAAAAGATGAACCGAAATCTTTGGCTGTGCTATAGCACCTAAACAGTAAAACTGATTTTTAAAAGTTAACTCCATTGGTACATTTGAGATATACATAATGATCATATTCACCATAGGGAATTTGTACCCGTGCATGGTATATTTTGATTCTTCTTTTTTTTCCCAATTCCTTCTCCTCCCTTCAACCCTCTTTTACTTCCTATTTAAAAAAAAAATTGTTTTCAGTTTATCCCTTTTAAATCATTTTTTCTCTTTTTCCCTCCCCCCCTTTACTACCCTAGTTCCTCTTTCCTTTTGAATAGTTTCTTCCCATTTCATAATATCTGTTGTACATTTTGGTCCTTATTTGCTCTTTCATTCTCTCACACCAGAGAGACAGTGCAAAGCTTATACATATGAGTCCGATTTATTTCACTTAAGTGTACGGGTCACAAGATGCATCCATTTAGATAGAAATGTCGTAGGTTTATTCTTCTTTTTGGCAGAGTAGTACTTCTTTGTATAACAAGAGCACATCTTTTGTATCTATTGCTCAGTTAATGGGCATTTGGGTTGTTTCCAAGATTTAGCTATTAAAAACTGTGCATTTATAAACATGGGTGCACGTACATCTCTGTAGTATGATATTTTTAATTCTTCAGGGAAGATACCAAGAAGGGGAAAAGCTGGGTCAAATGCGACCGCTAGTCCTAGTTTTTTGATTTCCACAGCATTTGCACCCATCTATACCTACCAACAGTGGAGAAGGTTTCTTTGTCCGGTACAGCCTCTCCAACATTTGTTATTGGTTGGTTTCTAGATGGTAGCCATACTTTCTGGAGTGAGGTGGAATCTCAGTGTTGTTTTGATTTCCATCTCTCTAATAACCAGTGATGCTGAACCCTTTTTCATAGATTTATTTGCCATTTGTGTATCTTCCTCTGACAAATGGGAATTCATCTCGGCTGCCCAGTTTTGGAGCAGGCCCCAGCATGTGTGTACACACCAGCCTTGGTGAAAAGAGTGACAGTACACCACTAAAATTGATTTGATACCATAAAAAAAGAAAAATACGTAATTTGGACTTTGTCAAAATTAAAAGCTATTGCGTATCAATGGACACTACCAAGAAGGTGCAGAGAGAAGTGACAGAACAGTGAAGCCCCAACTCTGACAGGAATACATGAAGAACCCTTACAAATCTACAATAAAGAGACAACCACCTCAACTGAAACATGGGAACAGGACTTGAACTGACATTTCCCCGAAGGTAAATGGATACCAACAGGCACAAGAAAAATTTCTCAACAACGTTAGGTCATTAGGGAAATGCAAATCTAAGCTGTAATGAATTGCTGCTTCATGTCCAGTAGGATGGCCTTAAACCAATAAAATGAAAGGTAGCACGTGTTGGTGAGGATGTGGGGAAATTGGAAATCTCCTGCAGAACTTGGAGTATTGTAAAATGGAGGAGTCACTGGGGAAAACACCTTGGCACTTCTCCAAAATGTTAAACGTGGAGTCAACCATACAACCTCTTCATCCTTCTTTTCTAAGTATATACTATCTGCAGTGAAAATATGTTTACCCTAAAAAAGAAAAAAACCCTGTTACTTATAATAGGCAAAAAATGGAAAGGACACAAATATCTTTTAGCTGATGCATAGATGAAATCAATGTGGAACATACATACAGCAGGATACTGTTTAGTCATGAAAAAGAATACAGACTTGATGCATGCTATGACATGGGTGAAACGTGAAAGCAGTATTCTCAGTGAAAGAGACCAGTTTCAAAGGGGCAAATACCCTATGATTGCATATATATGAAACGTCCAGAATAGACACGTCCATAGAGAACAGAAAGGAGAGTAGGAAGATAGTGGTTGCCAGGTTCTGTGCAAAGTGGGAAAACGGGATGGTCTCTAATGGTAGGGTGTTTCTTTCTGAGTTGATAAAAATGTTTTAGAAAGAGATAGGATCTTGTGAGTATAGGAGAAAACTACACCTTCAAATGTTAAATATTACAGAATGTGTTTTGTATCTCAACTTTAAAATGACTGGAATGATTTTAGTTCTTAATTTCCATTTGTTATTTCCTTGAGCATGTTTTTATTGTTAGGTGTTAAGCTCATTAATTGCTTTGAACCTTCTTGTTTTTCCTCTTTGAATTCTAGCAAGCATGAATATTAGTGACAGATGTTTTTAATTTCATATTCTTTCTTCATCATAACAATAATGATTCTGGCATGTGTCCCAGCAAAAGCGTGGCCCAGGTTAAGAATGGCATCTTAACCAGTGTGTGGCCAGTGTGTCTGTCCTGTAGTAGTGACAAAGATCACCTCTTCTTCTCTCACTCCAGGTGTCTTGAGGACAATGAATGGAACTACACCAGAGCTGGTCAGATCTTCACAATGCTCCAGGTCAGGTCTGGGAATGGAGTAAAAGATGGATGCCTCTGGGCCTTCAGGAAGGTAGAGGCTGGGGCGGCCAGGGAATGGAACTCAGGGCTCCTGGCTCTTCTCACATCCCAACTTCTTCCCTTCAGACCCAGGACAAGATCCCAGCAGAAGCCTTCAAATAAATGCCCTGAAAGGAGCCCTTCAATGTCTGAGTGCTCTTCTTCCACCTCATCGTTTCTCTGTCTCCAGCCCATAGTCATACCCCTGACTGGCCTTGGAGGCCTGACTCACCAAGAATCCAAGGTTAACTTGTAGGCCAAGTAACATGATCATTGAAATAGCCAGTCGTTCTCTGTGTTGCCTCCATTCAGGATGGCTGTTTATACTCATAATAAAGAGTGACATTGCAGGTTGCATATTGTGTGTCCTGGATTGCTCTTTCCCCTGCCCCAGCTGTGAGCCATCAGGGCAGAAGGCCTGGCACACCCCCACTCCCACCCTGCTCATGCCTGGTTGTCCTTAAGCAGATACACTAGGCTGGTCCACATAGGTACTTTGCAAAGAATTCCTCGTAAGAAAGGACATGGGCTGCTTCCAGAGACTGGTCTTTGGGAGGCCATGGGACTCTGTCCAGTGGGATCTTATGGAATCAGGCACACAACCTGGCACAATGGGATTTTCAAAAAGCATGACTGCTAGCTGGGAGGGGCTGTGGGAACTAAGGAGGGTGAGGGCACACAGATTTTTACTTCTCATACCTAATCATTTGAGCATGTTCATAGAGCACACCATGATCAGTTTTATGAGTTGCACTCAAGTGAATGGGAAATGAACATCTTCCCAGCTCTGCAGGCTCTCATCTGTCCTCTTGCGCACTACCACACCCACACCCCTTCCTGAAGGTGCTCTTCGAGGTTTTTGATTCTACCAAACTGCAGGGAGAAGAGGAGTCAGCCCGTCTGCCCAGAGCATCCTGCACACAGAGCTGATGCCAGATGCGTGCTCAATCTGCACATTCTTGGGAACTTCAGCCACTGGTTTTTCACCTGTAAACAACAGCAGCAACAATAGCACAGAATCTTGCTTTGTAGTTGGTTCTGTGGGATCGTTCACAATAAACAACTGGCAATTAGCAGGCCTGAATTTCAGGCAAGTGTTGCAAAGATCATCTGCACAATTTATGTCCTGCATTTTGGTAATGTTTGCACTTTAGACAACAAGGAGGCATAAGCTTTGAAATTAAGATTATAGCAGTACAAAGTTTTCAAGTTACAATCATATAGAGGTTGACACAGGTGAAGTACCACCAGTCGACAAATTGTGCCTGCACTATTTTGTGTTTGGCAGAAGTTATTACCTTAGCACTTGCCACTTTTCAGTTCTTGAAGAACATTTGCATCAGGGAGCCATAGGTCAGAGAGTCGATTTCTGAAAAGCAGACACTGAGGGGATAGACGACATTACATAAAGGATAATGTCAGCACTGTACTTCCCTTAGGGCCTCAGTGGTCAGAGACAAGCTCCTGTAATTCTTTTAATCAAGAGTCTTCTTACGTAGCTCAGCTTCATTGTGAGTAACAGAAGCAGTCTCACATGACGAGGCAAAGAATCCACTTCCCTAGATTATTTCTCAAATTGGATGTGGAGGCAGGAGGTACTCTTTAGACTGCATGTAAATTGGCATAAGCCACTCTTCAGAATCACTTGGAACAATGTAATAGTGAATGCACACATAAATGAATGTGCACGCACATCTTTATAGGAGTGGAGACATAATACTGATACATTTTGTATGCATTTTATCTAAGGCATAAAATTTACTGACAAAGTTATTTGTAATACCTTTCTTCTTATAATGATTCATGCATATCCATTTTACAAATTAATGGTTTTCACTATGGTATTTCCATGCACATATCTATCTGTCATACACTGATCATATCCACGATCTCCCTTTCAGTCTCCTCTCTCTTCCTCCTACCCACAGGCCCTCTGTCCAGTCCCTAATGGACACTTTTCTACCTTTCAATTACCCTGCCCCCCTCATGCATATGGGCAAAAACATGTTATAGTGTAGTTATCTTTCTGCATCTGATTTCTTTCTCTTAACATTATAGTTTGGATCCAAAAAGTCTCATGTGTTCAGAGGTGAGGCTTTTGGAAGGCCATTTGATCATGGGGGTGCTACATTAATCTAATGATGACTTCCTAGGTGAATGTGTTGTCAGGGGGTCGAGGAGTTGGCTGGGGACATACTTTTGGAGGGATATCTGGTCATCTGGCTCTTTCCTTTTCTCTGCTTCCTGACTGTCATGGATTGAGCAGCTTTCCTCCCATCAGTCCGTCAGCCATGCCATGTCTGCTTTGGGGCCCACTTCCTGTGGACTGACTCCTCTAAAACCTCAAGCTAAATAAATGTCTCCACCTTTAGTTGGTGGTGTCAAGCATTTTGTCCCAGGGATGAAAAGCTGAATAACACACGTGCTGTCCTCCAAGAGCATCTGTTTTCCATTGAATGAGATGGCTCCATTCTTAGGCTGTAAAATACTCCATTGTGTGGATATAGCATATTTCTACAAGGAGTGATCAAAATCTGTGATGTGTGTTTAACTGTCATAGCAAAATCATTTGCTATGACTTTGTGGAAGAGCCAGAAGTTTCACAGTGACATCCAGTGAACAAAATAGATGAATAACCATTATAACATTTTTAGGAGCCTTCTTTCCTTTGGATGATACTCAATAGCAGTGCTCACACATTTTTTTCATCAGACCTAGTATATACACAAAAGCAGATTCAAGAACTGCTTCAGAAAGTTGCAAGAATGGTGGGCTAAGTGTGTTTGAAAACAAGAACAGTATTTTGAGGGGAATTAAAGGCATTGTGTCAGTACTGTAGTCAGTTTCATAACTGTAATTATGTTCACGTTACTTTTTGAATATCCCTTGAAAATGTAGTGTGCATACTGTATGTTTTGTATTATGTATGTTATAATATACATATTTCACGTAGTCTGTTATTTTGCTTTGTTTTATTTTTGTAATAGGCACTCTAACTGGTGTGAGAGGAAATCTCAACGTAGTTTTGAAATAAATTCCCTTACAGCTAAGTATATAGATCACATATTCATATATTTGTTGTCCATTTGTATTTCTTCTTGCAGGTACTGCCTCCAAATCATTTGCTGACTCTGACTAAATTACTTACTTTTGGTTGCTGCTGTTATTTCTTTTGTGTGTGTTCTTGAAACATTCTCCCCTTAAAGAAAATCATTCTTGATGTTAATTCTCTATGAAATGAATAGCTATCAAAGACTTTTCTCCCAGTTTGAGGTTGTCTCTTCAGTTTGCCCATTGTTTCCTTTGCTATGAAGAATCTTTTTAATTTAACATGATACTATTTGTCAATTCTTGCTTTTGTTTCCTGAGCTATTGGAATCCTATGCTGGAAATTATAAGATGCCAGTATCATAAGATGCTTTCCTCTACAGTTTCATATAGCATTTTCTATAATTCCAGGTCTTAAGTCTTTTGATGTGTTCTGAGTTTAATTTTGTACCATGTGAGAAAGAGGTGGTAGTTTTAGTGTTCTGTGTATGGGTATCCCATTTTCCCAGCACTGTTTATTGCAGAAACTGTGCTTACTGTAATGTAAGTTTTGGGCACCAATATTCAGATTAATTTGGTTGTAGATGTGTAGATTTGTAAATTTCTGGATCCTCTATTCTGCTCCATTGATTCATGTGTTTGTTTCAATGATAGCAGTGTGCTAGTTTTGTTTGAATGGCTCTAGAAAATCTTTTGAAATCAGATATTGTGATACCTCCAGCATTGCTTGCTTTACTCATGATTGTTCTGGCTATCCTGGCTCTTTCATCCTTTCATATGAATTTTAGGATTGTTTTTGCAAGTTCGGTGAAGAAAGTCATTGGTGTTTTGATGAGGATTGCATGGAATCGATGGGTCATTTTTGATACTAGGTCTGTTTTCACAATATCGTTCTTTCAATCCATGAACATAGAAGATCTTTCCATTTTCTAGCATCTCTTCCAAATTCTTTCTTCAGTGTTTATAGTTTTCATTGTAACAGTCTTTCACAAACCTAGTGAGGTTTTCTCCTAGGAATTTTATTTTATTTTACTTTATTTTAATGTCACTAATATTATGGAATTTCTTTCTTTATTTCTTCCTTGGTGAGTGCATATTTTATGTGTGTATAAGTCACTGATTTTTGTATTTTGATTTTGTGCCCAGATTTGCTGAATTTATCAGTTTTACCAAACTTTGGCAGATATTTAGGATTTTCTTTAGATAGTATCATATCATCAGCAGTGGTAATTTGATTTCTTCCTCTCTGTTTGTATACTATTGATTTCATTCCATTGGAATTTTAGCTGTGGCTAAAATTTTAGTAATATAATAAATAAAAGAGGCACGAGTGAACACCCATGTCCTCTTCCTGAGCTTAGAGGAAATTCTTTCCATTTTTCCAGCTGAGTGTGATGTTGGCTACAGGTATACAGTATAAGTCACCTTTATTATATTAAGTTATGACCATTCTTTGTTTAAATATATTCATAGCTTTTATCATGAAAGTTATTTAATTTCGTCAAAGGCTTTTCCTGCATTTACTGTCATAATGACGTGATTTTGCACTTGATTCTCTTTATGTGCTGCATTACATTTATTGATTTACATATGTTGAACTGTTTTACATACCTGGAATGAAACCAAGTTAACCTGGTCCATGATTGTTTCAGTGTGGTGCTGATTTATGTCTCCAAGTTATTTCATTTAGGAAGTTTGCATCTATTGTCTTCAGAGATACTGGTCTACAGTTTTCTTTTTCACTGCTGTTTCCTTATCAGATTTTGGTAGCAGGGTAACACTGACTTTGTAGAATGAGTTTGCATGGATTCCTTCCCTTTCTACCTATGGAATAGTTTGAGAAGTATCGGTTTTAGTTCTTTTTAAAGGTTTGTAAAACCCTTTAAACAGCGAAGCCATCGAGTTGTGAGTTTTTCCTATTGAGAGCCTTTTATTACTGCTTGGATCTCATGAATTGTTAGTAATCTATTTAAATTTTCTGCATCCTCTGTGCTCAGTTTTGATCATAACTCATATGTGTGGAGAAAAGTGTCAGTTTCTCCTGAATTTTCCAATTTATTGGAAACTGTAGTCCCTAATAATCTTTTCACTTTCAGTGGGATCTGTTGTAATGTCTCCTATTTCAACTGTAATTTTACTTACTTAGGTCTACTCTTTCTTTGGGTCAATCTAGTTACAGGTTTGCCAATTTTATTTATTTTCTAAGGAGTTAACACCTCATTTCATTGATCCTTTGTCTTCTTTAGTCTTTGTTTCATTTGCTTCAGCTCTTACCATTTTTGTTTCATTCTGATGATTTTAATTGAATTCTTTCTTTCTCTTTCTTTCTTTCTTTCTTTCTTTCTTCCTTTCTTTCTTTCTATGCTGCTAATTGCATTAAACTTCATTATTAGTGTCGTTTTTGGTGTGTCTCATGAATTCTCTGCTTCAACTCTCATTTGATTTAAAGAACTTTCAATTTTCTTCCCTTATTTCTTCAGTGACCTACTTTTCAGTTAATAGTGTGTTAATAGTGTGTTGTTCAATCTACAAGTTTTAGTATTATTTCTGAAGTCTCTTTTGCTGTCAGTTTCCAGTTTCATTTCACTGTGACCTGAAAAGATGTAAGAAATTAGTTCAATTATTTTGCATTTTTAAGACTTTGTTTTGACATATTATGATATATTTGGGAAAATGTTTCGCATGGTGATGAAAAGTGTGTATCTAAAGCTAGGTATATGGAATATTCTGTAAATGACTGCTAGTCCATTTCACCTATAAAGTAATTAACTCTGATGTTTCCTTGTTGATTTCTTTTTTTTTTCTGCATCAGGGATGGAACTCACAACCTCATGTTTACAGAGTGAGACCTTAGCCAACTAAGCTAAACCCCAGAGCACTCCTTGTTGATTTCTATGTTTCTTTGTTTGTTTGTTTTTGTCTAAATGATCTATCAGCCCCTGATCAATGTATAGGGGATGAATTCATAAATTCTTTCTCTCTTATGACTGCCTTAACCACAATTTTTATTTTACCAATTCCTGCTTATTTCCAGGCTCTGTTTGCTTGGAATATAATTTCCCATCTTTTTGTTTTTAAGTGAATGCATGTCTTGATAGATGAGGGGGTATTCTTTATGTATTGTGTGTTCATTTCTTCCTCCTTTATTCATCTAGAGCTTTGTTGGCTTACTGTGTTAACAATGTTTGGCACCTTTTTATTTCACTTTTGCATGTCAGTTCTAAAGAGATTTATTCTTTTACTTGCTCTCATAATTGTGTTGATCTTTATTCTTTTGAATTTAGGATTCCTTTAAGTATTCTCAGTAATATTGGTCTAGTAGTCATGAATTCCTTCAGTTTATTCTTATCTTGGATGGTCTTATTCATCATTTGATTCTGAAAGATAACCTTTCTGCAGACAGTAATCTTGACTGGCAAGTTTGTTTTTTCCTTTCAGGATGTGGTATATGAGGTATAAATGAAACACATGATGAGCATTCAGTTAAAAAATATAGTACAAGACACATTGCCATTGTTCTCCCTCAAAATTCTCCCTCTCACTTTGAGCACTGTCATGCTACCATTGTTGGGACTTTTGCAGTCCACTTCCATGAGTGTCTTAAGAATTACTGCCTGTGGAAATGTGATGGTGTTCTCTCACTCACTCTATTGTCCAGAATTTATGCTATGAGATTTTTGACTCTTATTGAAAGTCAAATTGACAACAAAAAAATAAACATTATGAATTCACTGAGGCTGTTGGAGCACCTATGACAGTGCAAATAAAGACAACCTTAAACAGGTCTTCCACATCTACTCCAGAAAAAAACCAAAAATAATGGCATGGGAATTATTGGTGGAGTGGAGTTATTTTGAAAGAGATTCATGTCTTTTACTGTAATGATTTTTTATTTGTGCATTTTCTGTTTTATTTAATCACACCTTGTACATTATTGCATGCTTTCCTGCTGTATTGAGGGTGTGTTCAAACTTCTGCTGTTAATTATGTGTTTGCTTTGGAATATTATCTGCTACTTTCCTCTTACAGATTTTAATGTTCTTAATTGTGTTTATATTTTTGTTAATTTAATTATCATATGTATTATAGAATTTTTTCTGGTCATGTCTGTTTGGGTTTCCTAATGCCTTCTGTAACTGTATGTTCATATTTCTTTCTTTTTAACATTTTTTACATGGTTTTGGAAATCTTCTATTCTCACCTCATTAAATAAGTTTTCTATGTTTCAGTAAAATAACTCTTTTCCTATAGGAATACCACTGACCTTAACATTTGATCTTTTAACTGGTTTCAGAAATCCTATATATTCTCTGCATTTTTTGTTTTTATTTTTATCTGAATATATTCTTTCCATTGAGCTATGACATGATTTTTCCACTATAATCTGTCATCTTTTAAATGAGTGTTCATCTGACCTAATGGCCTTTCCATTTCTACAATTTTGGTTTTGTTCTTTTTTAAAATTTCTATCTCAGTGAATTTCTATGTCCTTCTTTCACTCATCTATTTATAAGAACTTTTTAGAGTTCATTGAGCTTCCTAAGAATCAATGCTTTGAATTATTTATAAGGGATCACAACTATTTTGTTATATTGATAATCCATGATTATAAACTTATGAACTTGAACAGGATCCACATTGCCTGTTTTTTAATGTGCTTTGTGTATCTTTGATGTTTGTGCATCTGTTTCAATGGGTATTACTTCTACTTTCATATAAAGCCCTCCTTAGTAAGTGACTTTCTCATCATGAGTACTAGTTTGTTTTGTAGTTTAACTTAATTCCAATTACACTTTATAGTGTATTATCCCTTTGGATTCTTTTACTGTGAATAGGGAGTTTTGAGACATTGTGCACAAATCAGAGCCTGAGGGGCCTGCTTTTTTGATATGACTCACATTTATTATTTGAAAATGACATGATACTCTGTATAAAAGATACCAAAACTCCACCAAAAGATTTCCAAATTGAGTAGTGTAACTGGATTCAAAGTCAACATTTAAAATTCAGCAGTATTCCTGTACACAAACAACAAACTCACGGAGGGTGAAATTAGGGAAACTACATACTTCACAGTAGCATCCCCAAAATAAAATTAAATCATTAAATATCAGTCTAACAAGGAAGGAAAAATCTATACATTGACAATTACAGTACTCTGAAAAGAGAGATTGAAGAGGATATCAGAAAATGGAATGATATCCCTTGCTCATTGATAGAAAGTACCAACATAGTGAAAATGGCCACACTCCTAAAATTGTTATTCAGGTTTAATGTAATCCCAATCAAAATAATATTAGCAAACATTGCAGAAATGGAATAAACATTCCTAATATTCATTTGGAACCAGAAGAAACTCAGAATATCAATGGTAATTCAGGGCAACAAAGACAAGTTGGTCATTATAATTCCAGACTTGAAATTATACTACAAAGCTGCTGTGATAAAATCAGCATTTTACTGGCAATGAAACATACCTGAGGATCAGAGGAACAGATTAGAAGATGCAGACAAAACTCCAAACACACTCAGTTACTTTATCTTTGAAAAGGAGCCAATTATGTTCACTAGAACAAAAGTGGCCTCTTTATTAATTAGTGCTTGAAAAAAGGGCTGATTTTCAATCTGCCAAAGACTATAAATTAGACTCATCTCCATCACCATGCACTAAAATAAAATCAAAATGGAGCAGAGGTCAAAATATTAAAACAGAAACACTAAATCTTCTGGAAGAAAAAGTAAGAGGAAATCTTGAAGACATGGATGTAGGCAGAGACTTCATGAAAAAAAAACAGGTCATACAGAAATACTACAAAGAATCAACAACTGGGATCTCATCCTATTAAATAGCTATTGCATGGCAAAAGAAGCATCCACAGAGTGTAAAGACTTCCCATAGAGTGGGAAACAATTGTAGCTAGATGTCCCTAAGATGAATAACTTATATGTAGAACATATAAATAATAGAAAAAATCAGACCCCCAATTCAAATTCAAAGACCTAATCAGAAAATGGGCATCTGAGATGAATACACACTTTTCAGATAAAGAAATAAAAATAGCAAATAAATATATGAAAAAATGTCCCACATCATTGGTAATTTGAGAGATCAAATTAAAATTCATTGAGATTCCATCTCACTCCAGAAAAAATGAAAAATGTCAAGAAACCAATCAATAAAAAATTCTGGAGGGGCTGTGGGGAAAAAGGAACTCTTCACCACTGTTGGTGGGAGTGTTGACTGGTGAAACCACTATGGAAATCACCATGGAATTTCCTCAAAAATCTAGGATTAGAGTTCCCATTTGACCTCCCTAGTCCTCTTTTGGTTATCTTCCTGGAAGAACAAAAAAAGAAAAAAACATCATACCACATCTATATATGTGAATTTATGTTTGCAACAGCATAATTTTTGATAGCTATATCTTGGAAGCAACCCAAATGCCCATCAACGGAGGAATGGATAAAAAAATTGTGGTTCTTTTTATACAGTGGTGTGCCACTCAGCCATAAAGAAGTATAAACTGGAGACTTAAAGGTAAATGGATGCAAATGGGGACCACATTCATAAGTGAAATTAATTAGATTTACCTGTGTAAACATGTATTGTCTCCCTGCTGTGAGAAGCTGAAAGAGTAAATAAGGCCTAAAATGTACAATAGATGCTGTGAAATGGAAATAAATTGTTTGAAAGGAAAGAGGCACTAGGGTGAGGGAAGAAGGAAAGGGAAAAATACAAGTTAGTTATATTGTTGGTTTCAATTAGTTGATTAAAAACATATTATGCTAATACTATTTAGAGAATTTTTGTGCCCATATCTTGTACTCCGAGTAACTACTTTGAAGAAAATAATATGTAATGAATTAATTATTTTTATCCTTCTATTATTTTGTTATGAATTATTTTCCTATTGTTTCCATAAAATAAAAGAAAAAAGGGAAAATAATAGAGAATGAAAATTTTAAAACTTAAAATTGAAATGTATTTTTAAAAAGTAGGCAAAAAAATAAAAATATGATATAAAGGAAAATAAAGAAAAAATAAAAATTGAAAAGAACCAGAAAATAAAACACTCGCACCAACAAGAAAAATACAAGTAGAAAAATAAAATTTTCCTCCCTACTAAGGTACTCAAGTGTTGATGACTGCAGCCTATGACAACCATAACTTCTTTCCAGATCTTCTTAGAGAGTGCACCCTATGTGCAGAGAAAATTCTAGAGGTTATTAAGTACCGATTAATTCCATTGTAGTGCTCTTCATATAACTAGTATCAGTAATTTATTGCTGTGTAATAGAGAACTAATGGCTAGACCCTAAGATGGTAACTATGAGTAAAAACAGAATGAAGCTTAGCATTTTTGGACCTCATTTTTAACTTCTTTATTACCTGAGAAATTTCGTTCATGTCACTCCTCAGCTCTGAACATAAGCACGTTAATCACTTAAAGAGTGTCTGTATTACAAAGATCATTAGCCTTAAATTTAATTGGATGTCTCATTCCCTTTCAAGTCTGATAAAATAAAATTACAAGTATATACCATTATATCCAGGATAACTGAAGGTCCTCAACCTGAAATTGTCTTGGATAGTAGGTAAAGCTAAGCCCCACAAGCTACTGAATAATGAGTTTGCCCCTCAAAGCAGGAGCGGTTACCCCATGACAGGAAAGGAGGCTGCCTAATTCCTACTTCAACAACACAATTCATTAAGGGCACTGAATTGTCCCTTAATCCATGAGGATTCCTGATTTATGTAACTAGCTGGGAGATAAGGATCAACCAAATCCCAGTCCACAATAGCACCCCATAAATCTAGTCCTCCCTTTTTTGTTAGCAGGCCAGGCTGATACTCTTTCTTCAGAAGTATTCCTTTATTTATTTATTTATTTATTTGTTTATTTCATACTGGGGATTGAAATCACAACCTTGCACTTGCCAGGCAAATGCTTAAGCCACTGAGTGAAATCCCCCGCAGAAGTATTCCTTTACTGCTCCTCAAAAAGAAGTTGTTTCTATGTTTTTCTATGGTAGGGGCTGGCTTGGTCTTTGTCAGAACTGTGCACCCCCCCCACTCACATTTTTTTTCTTTATTTCCAACTAAAGGTTTTTTTCAGTAAATTTGTGTTAAATTCCTCAATTTTAATTTCCATTACTACTGAAGTAAGGATTCAAGCTAGTCTGCAACAGATTTTTAGTGCCCAAAAGTGGGGCTGTGTGATTCTTGCTATAGGATACACCCAATCCCAATATTGATACTGAGCACTCACAGATTAGACATAATGAATGGGTAAGTACACTCTGGTAACCTCAAACCTAAGACCTGTCTCTTCCCCTTCCCTTTCTATTAGACATCCTGGGACATCAGGGCTAATTTAATATATGGAATTTGATCAATCCTGCAATTGTGCTTCTGGGGAATTGAAAGAATTTGCTCTAAGACTTTCAATTAATTAAGAATTGTAAGAGTCAGTAATATAGCTCAGTGGCACAACACCTACCTGGGAAGCACAAGGTTGTGAGTTCAATTCCCAGTACATAAAGAAAAAGGAATTGTGTGTTGTGTATGTTTGTTCTGATTGATTGGTAGTATGCAAGGGTTTTTATTTCCTAAAACCTTGGATTGGAGACAGACTTTCCTTTGGGCATAGGGGATCTAAATTTCTTAGACCTCTTGAATTTCTCTCTTCTCTCCATTTGCCTTGGACAATAGCAGTTGCTATACGTATGACCTGCTACTATTTCTCTTTTAGTCTCTCCTATTATGATTCAAATGAAAATACAAAGCATTATCTCTGCTTTTGTGCACCACTAGAGAAAATTCTAGCCAGTATATTTTAAAATGCACAGTAATTTAATTTTTGTGTGTTTATTAGCTTTGTTGTTAAATCTTTGTGATAACTCACTTGATAAAGACTAAACAATCTGGTGCATGCAGACATAGTCCTATTGAAAATTTATCTACTTGAGGATATCTGGACTCCAAAAGAAAAAAAGTGCTCCTTTAGGCCCATTCTCAGTGACCTCACGTGACTAGCATCTTATGTTTTGGAGGTGACTTTCCCCTGGCCATACAGTGACCTCATAAGGAACCAACTCAGGATGATATCCCTTTCTAGGGTTAGAAGGAACAATATTAGCTTGTCCAAGAGCTTCAAATGAAGGACCAGACCTCTGCACCATGAGCAGACCAAACTGACTTAGTATTTGCAACATTACAAAATATGTAAAAGGGAATAGCTGGCTCACTGTTGGCACTCTGGGAAGGAGTCACCATAAGCAACACATTTTGACTCAGAACATTTCCTTAGATAAAGTCTTCAAGCAACTAACAGATAAGCTTCTAACAGTCTGCAGAAACTGGTTATTCAAGGCTGCTTACAGGGTATCCTTAGGCAGCCCTAACTAATATGAAAGAGTTATAACTCTGAAATAAAGGATGAAAAGTTTAAGAAGGCCTCCTTAAAACCCAGATAATGCTATATTAACTTCTGGTATCAACCTTACAATTTTCAAGCAAGAACCTTAAAATCTGGAAAGAGAAATACTGTGTACCCTCTTGTTTAATGTATGTATGTATGTTTTATTTACTATATTTGGGTACATCTTATATGAAGTCTATATGGTACAACTCCACAAAAATTTCATTTAAATTTTCTTATAGATTAGTAAGTGCATTCATACCTAGATTCAAATGACTTCTACAACTGTCAATGGAAGTGCATTTGTCAATGGCCAGGCCTCAGGATAAAGACAAAATGACCATGCCTATATGCATACCAAGAGATAAGTAATAAATTAGAGATTATACTATAATTAGTATTATCAGGTCCAAAAACATCTAGATAGACATCAGGTGAGAGAACATCATCTCCTGATCCATATCTTTCTAAAAAGGTCCTTGTTTTTGCCATGTACCCTTGCTATGTGACCTGCTTCCCTATTGGGTCAATATTGTCTGAGCAGCCAAACTTACAATCTTATTGGTTGATCATAGTTTTGACCTACATTGAACTCACCTTATCATTTTGTACCCACCTCATAATTTTTGCTCTATAAAACTTCCTCTCTGAGGTGGGGGCTGTGATAACCCACTTTTAGATCTCCTATCTCTCAGGAGCTATCTCTCTCAATAAAGTTTCCTACTCTTAACTCTGTTGTTCCTTAGAATTAATTCTTTGATTTTGGAAAACACAATGTAAGCATATCTGACATCTAGCAGGTTCAGAGTTATATTTTTTCCTATGTCAGTATTAGATGCATGACTGTCACATGGGGTACTTTTTGATTAATTTCATTATTTTATTTGTTTATTTAATAAATAAATTGATTAATTTTATCAATTTTATTATTATGTTTATAAAAAAGACTGATAAAAGTGATAAAACCCATTTGTTTCACCAGTGATGCAAACTTTCCAATAAGAGTCATGTATGTTGAAGCTGGTGGGAATATTTTAAATTGGTTGGTAAGATAAGAGTTATGGTCTCTTCAAAGTTGTTAACATATCTTTTGTGTAGGTTCTTAGCCAATCAGAATAATATTTCTTTAACATTTTTGTTGCTGTGTCCATTTTTTAAATTTAAGTTTACTGGTACAATTTATATATAAATAAGAACCACATTCGTTACAGGGTATTTTCAACTAAGTTGTACATGATACATCCTGATTCCTCTTTTTTTTCCCATTCCAAACCCCTCTTTTTTCCCCATTCCAGTCCCCTCTTTTCAAATGTCTTTTGCCTCCCAGTTCACAAAGGTCAATTTTCATTTTATACTTCTTTTCTTTTTTTTTCTTTTGCTTCCTTTCTTTTACCTCCCTTATCCCTAATTCCCTTTGGTTTTTGAACAGATATTTCCTATTTGACAATATCATTTGTATATTTATGTTCTTATTTATATTTTCAGCTTCTCACACTAGGAAGATAATGCAATATTTACAAATATGTGTCTTATTTGTTTTACTTATGATTATGGTCTTAAGTTGCATCCATTCAACTATGAATGTCTTAATTTTATCTTTCTTTATGGCTGAGTAATATTCCATTATATTGAAGAAGAAATTGGTGTATTTTTAAGGGCGATACTCTGTTTCTGGGAAGCATGCTACTAGCATACTCCCTGCTCCCTCTTCCAGCCCAGGCTACACTTTAAAATGCTAATAGTTGAGTTTCACAAGTTCTCTATAGCTGCTCCTTTTCCTCCTTCTGCCTCCTGTGTCACTGTCTAATTTGAGAGCCCTTCCCCCACCCTCCCATCTTGGGTTAGAGTCTCTACCTGAGTATGGGTAAATGGCTAGAGCTATAAATCTGTTGTTTTTTTAATAACTTCCTTTGTCTTTGGTTTGTTTTCCCATTATAAATTTAATAAAGACCTTTCTGACACCATCTTCTGTGCTCAGACATTATGAAATACAAGCTTCTCTGAGCCTGACTAGCCAAATAAAAACCTTTCTCTGCCATTCTGGAGTGCACTCTTGATTTCTTACACCATCTGAAAAAGTAGGTATCTTATTTTCTACAATATAAAAAAATCTTTTCTATCCATTTACCCATTGGTGAGCATTTAGGCTGTGTCCAAAAGTTAGCTATTACAAACTGTGTTGTTGTAAACATAAGTGCATGTATGTTTCTGTGGCATGAAGATGTTAATTTTTCTTGGAAGATATCCAGAAGGGGAATAGTTAGGTAGAATGGGATCCCTAATCCTGGTTTTTGAGGAATCACCACACTGATTTATAGAGTGGTTGCACCAGCCTATACTCCCACCAACAGACATATTCTTTTTTACCCACAGTTCTGCAGCATTTGCTATTAGTCGCTTTGTTAATGATACCCATTCTTTCTGGAGGGAAATGGAAGTTCAGTATGATTTCAATTTGTATTCTTGAATGACCAGTGATGGCAAACATTTTTTTTTCATATATGTGCCATTTGTACTTTTGAGAAATGTCTATTCATTTCAGGTGTCTATTTTAGAATTGGGTGTTTGAATTTGGATGGTTTGATTTTTTTTTCAGTTTTTCATATGTTCTAGATATTAGTCCTTTGCCTGAAGAACAACTGGAATATTTTTTTCTCATTGTATTGGCTGTCTTTTCTCTCTGTTGTAATTTCTTTTGCTGTGCGAAATCTTCTTAGCAGGATGAGAATCAAGTTGACCAAAATGTTGATCCTTCGTGATAGTTCCTGTGAGATCTGGGCTTTTTTCATAAAGTCTATACCTGTGTCTTCTGCAGTTCTACCTATTTTATCTTCCATCACATTTAGTGTTTCTACTTATTATTTAGAGCTTTGATCCATTCTGATTTTTAGTTTAGTGCATGGTGTTAGACATGGGTCTAGTTTTAGTCCTCAGCATATAGATAACCACATTTTATTAAAGGCGCTATCCTTCCAGTGAATATGTTTGGGCCCTTTGTAAAAGATCAGATGGCTGAGTACATTTGGAGTTGTTTCTGCATCTTGTTATCTGTTCTATTGATGCTTAGATCTGTTTTTCCACCAGTATACTACTGATTTTATCACAGTAGCTCTGTAGTATAAATTTAAGTCAGGGATTGTAAGTCTGCCTTTCCTTGGTTTCCCAGAGTTGCTTTGGTGTTTTGGGGTTTCTTCTGGTTCCAAATGAGTATTGGGATTTTTTTCTTTAATTCTTTGAGTCCATTTTCTAATATCTTTGATCTTCTTTTTCAGAGTACTGTAGTTTTCAATGTAAAGGCTGTTAGATTGATTCTTAAATATTTCATTTTTTGATGCTACTGTGAAGGATGTTGTTTCCCTAATTTCTCTCTTAGTGAGTTTGGTATTTGTGTATAGGAATATAATTGATTTTTGAGTGTTGAATTTGTATCCAGCTACTCTAATAAATCTGGTTATTAAATATAGAATTCTTTTGGTGGAGTTTTGGGGATCTTCTATGTAGAGCATCAGTCATCTATACATAATGATAATTTAACTTCTTCCTTTCATACCACTAATTCTTTTATTTCATTCTCATGTGTAATTATTCTCACCAGTGTTTCCAGAGCTATATTGAATAGGCATGATGATAGTGGATATCCTTGTCTTTTTCTTGATTTTAGAGTTAAACTTTTCAGTTTTTTACCATTCAGTATGATATTGGCTCTTGATTTATCATAGACAGTTTTTATCATACGGAGATAAAGAACATCTATTCTAATTTTCTGTAGGGTTTTTATCGTGAATGGGTGTTGAACTTTGTCAAATGCTTTTTTCTGTGTCTATTGAGATCATCATGTCATTTTCTATTTATTTTATCTTTTTTTCCATTTTGATGCTTGTATATTTCTTATAGTAGGTTACTTCATCACTAATATTGACTCCTCCCTGGGAAATATGTGTTCTTTAGAGGTTTCATCTATGTATGTTTTTGGTTTTTACATCTTTCCCAAAGTCCTGCCTTTCCAATTTTTTGAGGATGAGTTGTTGCTATCTTTTTGGTTCAGCTCCTAGTCCTTTGAGATTAGACAGTGGTGATAGTTATAATCCCAGAGAGTCACAATATTTTTATACAAGGCACAACAACTGATTACAACAAGTATGGCATTCTGGCTAATCTATTACAATTAGCAATAATGATAGCATCACCCACAGCCTAAAAACTGATAGTGTGTTGTAACTCTTGATTTGGTATCTTTAATATTTAGATCTTTGATGCATTTCAAATGCAGCTTTAGTGAATCATGAAAGATACAGGTCCAATTTTAATCTTCAGCATGTGCAAAGCCAGTTTTTCCAGCATCATTTATTAAAGATACTACCTTTCTTCCATGAATATGTTTAGCACCTTTACCAAAAATAAGGTGTTGAGAATTTCTGCATCTTCTAATCTGTTATTTTGATCCTTGGGTCTGTTTTTTTTCATAATACCATGCTGTTTTTATCACAGTAGCTTTACAGTATAATTTACAGTTAAGGATTGTTATGCCTCCACTTTGCCTTTGTTTCACAAGATAGCCTTTGCTGTTCTAGGTCTCTTATGATTCTACATTAATTCTAGGTTTGTTGTTTCTAATTCTTTGTGATATACTGTTGCAATTTTGATCAGAGTTGCATTGAATCTGTACAACAGTTTGAAAAGTATGACTGTTTTCACTATATTGGCTCTTCCTATCCAAGAACAAGGTATATATATATATATATATATATATATATATATATATATTACATTCAATATCCTTTTTAAAGTTTTCAATGTAGAAATATTTTGCTTCATTCATTAGATTGATTCCTAGGTATTTTATTTTTTCTGCTATTGTGAAAGTTTTTGTTTTCCTAACATCTCTCTCAGTGAGTTTCTTATTTTTGTACAGGAGTGTTATTTATTGCTGAGTATTGACTTTGTATCCAGCTATAATACTGAATTTGCTTATTAAATTTAACAGTTTTAATGGTGTTTTGAGATCTTGTCTGTACAGTATCATGTCATCCACAAGTAATGATAATCTATCTTCTCACTTTCTTAGCCATATTTCTTTCTTTTTTTTTTTCTTGGTTAATTTCTCTGGCTAAAGATTTCAGGACTATGTTGAATAGGAGTGGAGACAGTGAGTTAAAGTTTTCACTTCTGTCCATTTAGTATGATGCTAGCTGTTAGTTTGTTAGAGATGGCTTTTATCAAATTGATGTTCAAATTTTCTTTAGGGTTTTTGTCATGAATGGGTGCTGGAATTTGTCAAAAGCCTGTTCTGCATCATAATGTTTTTGTCTCTGGCTCTGTTAGTATGGTGTAGTACATTTATTGATTTACATATGTTCAACCATCTCTGCATCTCTGGGATGAATCCCAGTTGGTTATTGTGTGTAATCTTCTTGATGATTTGCTGCATTATGTTCACCAGTATTTTATTGAGGATATTTGTATCTGTGCTCATTAGTAATATTGGCCTGTGATTTTCTTTCTTAGTTGGGTTTTTTCTCTGGTTTTAGTATCAGAGTAATGCTCAATACCAGGAATGAATTTGGGAGATTGCTTCCCTTTCAATTTCATTAAAGAGTTTGAGAAGCAGTGCTTTAGGTTGTCTCTAAATTTCTTGTGGAATTCTGTAGTGAATTCATTAAGGTCTGGGCTTTTCTTTGTAGATTTTATTTATGTCTTTAATTTTATTGATTGATACTGGTTTTCTTACAGTTTTTATATGATCTTTGTTCAGTTTTAGTAATTCATATATATCTAGGAATCTGTCATTTCTTCTGCATTTTCCATATTATTAGAAGGTTCTCAAAGTGTATATAGATGATTTTCTATATTTCTGCAGGGTCCATTGTGATTTCACTCTTTTCATTCCTAACTGCATGGATTTGAGATTTTTCTTTCCTTTCTTTTGATAAGCTTGGATAAGTTTTTTTATATTAATCTTTCTAAGAACCAACTTTGATTCACTGATTGTACTGTTTTCTTAGCTTCCAACACATTAATTTCTACTCTAATTTTTATAATTTCCTCCCTCATATGAGGTTTGGGTTTGGCTTGCTTTTCTTTTTCAAGAAGTTTGAGGTTCAATAGTAAGTTTTTTATTTGTACTCTCTGTTTTCCTTATTCGGGTATTCACTGCTATAAATTGCCCTCTTACATACTGCTTTCCTTGTGTCCCATAAGTTCTGATAGTTGTATTGTCATTATCATTAAATTGTAGAAGGGGCTGGGGATTTAGCTTAGTGGCACATTTGCCTGTCTGGCAAGTGTGAGGTCATGAGTTTGATCACTTGTACAAAAAAAAGAGTATAAATTGTAGAAACTGTGTAATTTTTTTTAATGTCATGTGTGGCCCATTTGTTGTTCAGGAGAGTGTTATTCAATTTCAGTGGGTTTTTTTTTCTATTTTAAAGGTAGTAGAAATACAACAGAACAAGACAGAACAAAGCCAATTGAGACAGTGCAGTGAATTTGGCACAGAACGTCACAGCAGGTTACCAGGGTAACAGTACTAGGTACCATAGTACATCTCATTATCTTCACAATAGTTGCCTAGTCAATTAGGTATTGAAAAATCAAACCCAAGACAGAACATTATAAATTAAACCAAAAGAGAATATTTAATAAAGTAAAGCAATTAATCACAATGAAACAAAACTGAAAACAACACTTGCTTTCAAAGAGAAGATAGAGGAAATTGCCCATATTTGCTATACTACATACAGTCATCCTACCAAGAGATGCTCAGACCTCTGTCCCCAGTTGCTAACCTGGCAGGAGCGGGGGAAGTTTGGGATGCTTGATTACAAGCCTGCACATGGCTAGGCTCACAGGAGACACTACTGGATCTCTTTCTGGCTCATGCCAGGGGAAGAAGTTTACCAAGAGGGCGGCAGGCAAACTGCTTCTTTGGGCTGCCTCCTGGGTTCCACCATGGCCATAGCCGGATCTTGGGGGCGACTCTCTGGTTCTCCTGTTGGCTCACACCGGAGAAAGGCACTTACCAAGAGGGTGGCAGGCAAATTGCTTCTTTGTGCAGCCTCCTGGATTCCACCATGGCCCTGGCCGCCAATTTCAGTGTGTTTTTGAGGTTGTTGTATTTCCTTATGCCATTGGTTTCCAATTTCACTGTAGTATGGTCTGATAATATGCATGGGATAATTTGAATCTGATAATACATTTAGGATAATTTCAATTCCTTCACATTTACTTAAGCATGTTCTATGTGCTACTATGTGGTCTATTTTAGACAAAGTTCCACATGCAACTGAGAATAATGTGTATTCTGATGTGGGGTGGAACACTCTGTAGACATGTACTAATTCCATTTGTTCTAAAGTTTGTTTTAGTTCTAATATTTTGCTGTTGACTTATTGTCTAGTTGATCTGTCCTTTTGTGACAGTGATGTATTTAGATCCCCCAATGCAACTGTATTAGTGCTTATGTGATTTTTCATGTCCATTAACATTTGCATTATATTTTTGAGTGCTCTGGTATTTGTTGCATATATAATTAAGATTATTATATTTTCCTCTTGGATTGGTTCCTTTAGAAGGATATAGTACCTTTCTTTGTGTATCTTTATCTGTCTTGGCTTGAAATTCACTTTGCCTTCAAATATCATAGCTACTCCTGATTTTTTCTGGATTCCTGTCACATGGAGTATTGTTTTCCATTCTTTAACTTTCAGTCTATGAATTACTTTTTGAATTAAATATGTTTATTGTATGAAGCATATTGTTGGATCTTGTTTCTTGGTTCATTCTGCCAATATGTGTCCTTTGATTGGTGAATTAAGACCATTCATATTGATGGTTACAACTGATATATATTGATTTATACTTGTCATGTTATTTTCCTGTTGTTGGCTCTCCCTTTTTTCCCGTCTGTATAATTTTTTTGTCTTGCCTTGTGGATTCTTTCCATTGGGGTTCATGGAGTTGTAGTTCTTGTTATATCTTTGTAACATGTCCTTCCAAAAATTGTAGAGTGCTCATTTGTTTGTCATAAATTCCCTGAAGTTTTCTTTGTTATGTAATTATCTTATTTCTCCATCAGTTTTGAAAGACAGTTTTGTGGCATACACCATTCTGGGTTGGAGGTCGTTTTCCTTTAGAGTTTGAAATACTTCAAGCTCACCTTGACTTTAGGATTTGTCCTAAGAACTCAGTTTTGATTCTGATAAGGTGTCCTTTATAGGTGACTTTTTTCCATATCAGCATTTAATATTCTGGTTTTTGTTGAATTTCCGAAATCTTGCCTATGATATTCTTGACTGTAGATTTTATTTCTGATCATGGCTAATTGGAATTCCACATTCCTCATTTATCTGCATGTCAAATTCTTTTTCCCTTCCAGGGAAGTTTCTGCCATGACATCTGTGAACTGTTTTTTTTTAAATTTTAATATCATTTGTGCTCTCTCCTGCTTTTCCAATAACACTAATTAATCTTTATTTATTCCGCTGTGTATCATATCAGCTTCTGAACTGATTTTTCATGTTGCTTGATATTTTTAAGAAATCTTTTTTTTCATGATTGTTAACTGCAAGCCTGTTTTCTATATCTGAGATCCTCTCCTCACATTGACTGATTCTGCTGCAGATACTGTCAGTGGAATTTTTATTCTCCTGGGTATCTGCTTGCATTTGTCTTATGAATTCCATTTCTTTTGTACACTGAGCATTTATGGCCTCCATCATTTTCTTAAAATCATCTATTTTTTTTTAATCTGCATCTACTTTAGAGTTACTAAGCATGGTTTTCCCTGTGGACAACATCTCTGAATTTATCTGAGAAATTATTTCTGATTTGAGGTTTTTTTCTAAAGCCTCATTTAATTTCTTTGTTGTTACCACTTCAGAGAAGCCAGGTCGTTGACTTTAGTTTGCCCAACCTCATTGCTCTCTGCTTTGCCTTCCATGAACTAGATGTCTGGGGTTGTATATTGTTTACTTTTCTTTTCTTTTTCTTTTCTTTTATTTATTTTTAGGTTAATCCCTGGGTTGATGCTTTTAATTGCCTCGTGTGAGTTGCTTTATTGTTAGTGTTTAGAACCCTTAGGAAATGACTATTTCTCTGAGGTGTCTTTCATGTATAATTGGTTTTTGCATTTTGAATCTATTGCAAGATCCTACTTCTTCAGTTTTTGGGGGATAAGAAGCTGCTGCCTGCTAGGCCTAGCCCCAGTATTTTCTTTGACCCTTAGTCACTCGTCTTGGAATACCAGAAAAAAAATGCTTATAGCAATTATGTAACTTTTGGCTAATCGGCAATAACAACAGCATCAAATAGTCTAGAATATGAGAAAGTGAGGTAACCATTAGTCTGTTATGTTTAACCATATGAACTAGATGGGTGGTTATATAACACAATCTTTAAAAACAGAAAATTATGTACAGTGTATTGGTCCTTCATATGTCAGTTTTAAACTCAGAGGTTAAAATTTAAAAAGGATTAGGGAAAAATGGAAAGGCATAAGAAGAAGAGATGAGAAGTAAGTCTAGAGGACAAAGGGAGGTCATGCTAACTTTGGGAAACTGGTGTAGAAGGTTGGAGGGAAACAGAGAAGAAAGAGATAAAGGGAAGAACAGAACAGAATAACAAACATGAAAAACCAAAGAGGATAAATTATCTAAGAAGACAACCAATATGAGTCACCCAATCCACCACTCAGGAAGTTTGGAAGAACAGAGAAAAAGATCTCACCAGAGTGCATTCGGCAATTAGGAGAGTCATCAAAAAGCAAAATGTTCTCAATATTTCAAAAGTAAACCATAGATCAGAAAGGTATAACAGATCACACAATTGGTAGATTTAAAGAACCAAAAGAATCACTGGACCCCACACAAGGTCCCAAATAGAACACATGGTGGGATGTCATTGGTTTTAACAAAAATGAAAAAAAATAATTTTGCCACATATAGGGGCTACATATTTGGTTTGAACATGCAGCAAGAAAGTACTAAAGACAAATGTTGTTATAAAGGAAAAGTTGTACAAAGACAATTAAAAGGAAAAGATAATGGTCCTTTTAATAGAACTCCAGATGTGACCAGTTATTGAAGTCCTTTTTCCATTCTCCTCATGTTCCAGAAAGGTTATATTGGTAATGTCATAGAAACATTATTGGAATTATAGTGAGTTAATTCCAGTCTACCATTTCCAGTGTATCCCATAGTGACAATAAAAACACTAAGACATATTTACAGTTTCTGGCAACCAAGGGGTCCTGAGACCAGTCCAGGTGAGGGGTCATTGAACAAAGGCCTCAACCCAGAGCCTAACCCAGAATGTATTAATTAGTGAATAAGGGAGTGGCTAGAGAATGAGTGACAGTAAGAATGGCAGGAATTATGTGAGTAATGTGAGCTGAGCTACTAGAAGGCTAGAAAGCACCTCTACAATATACAGAGAGAAGGATATGCAGAAAGACCAACTTGCATAACACAATTGAGTTAGCATTTCACATTTAGGTGTCTGGTACTTCAGTTCTGATATGCAAACTATTTCTTCACTGAGAAGTCATAACCTCTTATCTTGAGGCTCAAACCCAGTTGAAGATCCTGGAGCAATGGCTCTGCCATCCCACCAGGTTCAACCACTTAGTGGGAGACACTGATGTGAGGAAAGAGAACAGTTGCTGGGCTTCAGAGCTTACACATCAATATTTCAGCTAGCCCTATTTTCATTGCTTAGAGTCAATTGAAGGGAAAAGGAAATAGCTTAATCAGCTCCGTACATATCAGTATGTGGAGATAGGGCCAGGTTTAGCTAAAGTGGAAGTAACTTCCATATTCAAGAAAGCCATCCATACAGTCTTCTACAATCAAGGATTCTGGAACTCAATACTAAGCATATTCTCTTCTCATATACTACTTTACTACCTGACCAAATACCTGGCAAAACTAGATTGATCAACACCCTAAGTCCCTCAGGGTTGAAGAACTAACTAAGTCCAGGCTGGATTTTTAACAATGACCTAGTAATAGGACCTGAAGATACATAAGGAGTAAATAAAATGAGGATAAATCTTTGCCTCTCAGACTTACTTTTGTCTCCTTCATTACTTTAAAAGTTTGAGTCAGAGCCAGTTGTGGTGGTCTATTCCTTTAATTTCAGCACTCAGGAGGCTTAGGCAGAACTGTTGTACGTTCAAGACCAGTGTGGGTTACAAAGTGAGCCTAAGGCCAGCTTGGACTGCATAGTGAGACCCTGTCTCAAAAAAGACAAAAAAATTGAGTCAGAATTCTTCTCAACTCTATTCATAGGCTTGTTTCTCACTTAAGGAGTGCCTATGTTACAAGATTTATTAGTACTAAACTTTCCTAGCCTAACTTATCCTGATTTGAAATTGAGAATACTATGGAAAGAGGCTTAAAGGAATATTCAGCTAAATCCACACAGAAGACTCTATTACTTTAAATCATGGATTTCTTCAATGGAAGAGTCCTGTGACTAGATAACATCCTCAAAAGCAAGCAAAATTATTATATGACAGGAACCGAGGCTGCTCACACCCCTTAGTAAGAATAATCAGCTGAAAATATCCAAATTGCTTCTCAATCCATAAAAACTCTTTCAGATCTAGGAAGTCAAGGCTGATAATAGTGATCAGTTTAACCCAGTTTACTAGAGTACCTCACAGAACTGGTCCCCCCTGGTGTGTGCGTGTGTTTTCATTATCCAGTCATCTTTTGTTGATCAGTCAGGCTAGTTTCCATTCCTTGACTACTCCAAATTGTGCTGTAATAAACATAGGTATGAATGTATCTCTGTAGTGAGCTGATTTTAATGCTTTCAGCTATACACTGAGGAAAGGTAGAGATGGGTGAAATTTTAGGTCTATTTTTGGTTTATGAAGAACTTCCAAGATGATTTCCATAGTGGTTATGCAAATAAAAATTATTATTGTAAATATATATTATTATTCTTTTTATTTGTTTACATTTGTCTTTCTTATTTTTAATGATTGCTATTCTGACTGGGGTCCGATGGAAATTCAGTGTAGTTTGAATATCCATAATGACTAAAGATGTTCAATATTATTTATATATTAATTGGCCATTTAGACTTAAATTTTTGAAAAGTGTCTGGTCAGTGCATTTGATTTTTTAATAATTGGGATATTGAAATTTTTTCTAAGATTTTAAATTTTTTATTCATTCTAGATATTAATCCTCTTCCTGTTTTCAAACACACTAAGCCCTCCATTCTTGCAACTTTCTGAAGCAGTTCTTGAATCTGCTTTTGTGTATATACTAGGTCTGATGAAAAAAATGTGTGAGCACTGCTATTGAGTATCATCCAAAGGAAAGAAGGCTCCTAAAAATGTTATAATGGTTATTCATCTATTTTGTTCACTGGATGTCACTGTGAAACTTCTGGCTCTTCCACAAAGTCATAGCAAATGATTTTGCTATGACAGTTAAACACACATCACAGATTTTGATCACTCCTTGTAGAAATATGCTATATCCACACAATGGAGTATTTTACAGCCTAAGAATGGAGCCATCTCATTCAATGGAAAACAGATGCTCTTGGAGGACAGCACGTGTGTTATTCAGCTTTTCATCCCTGGGACAAAATGCTTGACACCACCAACTAAAGGTGGAGACATTTATTTAGCTTGAGGTTTTAGAGGAGTCAGTCCACAGGAAGTGGGCCCCAAAGCAGACATGGCATGGCTGACGGACTGATGGGAGGAAAGCTGCTCAATCCATGACAGTCAGGAAGCAGAGAAAAGGAAAGAGCCAGATGACCAGATATCCCTCCAAAAGTATGTCCCCAGCCAACTCCTCGACCCCCTGACAACACATTCACCTAGGAAGTCATCATTAGATTAATGTAGCACCCCCATGATCAAATGGCCTTCCAAAAGCCTCACCTCTGAACACATGAGACTTTTGTGTGACTTTTTGGATACAAAATATAATGTTAAGAGAAAGAAATCAGATGCAGAAAGATAACTACACTATAACATGTTTTTGTCCATATGCATGAGGGGGGCAGGGTAATTGAAAGGTAGAAAAGTGTCCATTAGGGACTGGACAGAGGGCCTGTGGGTAGGAGGAAGAGAGAGGAGACTGAAAGGGAGATCGTGGATATGATCAGTGTATGACAGATAGATATGTGCATGGAAATACCATAGTGAAAACCATTAATTTGTAAAATGGATATGCATGAATCATTATAAGAAGAAAGGTATTACAAATAACTTTGTCAGTAAATTTTATGCCTTAGATAAAATGCATACAAAATGTATCAGTATTATGTCTCCACTCCTATAAAGATGTGCGTGCACATTCATTTATGTGTGCATTCACTATTACATTGTTCCAAGTGATTCTGAAGAGTGGCTTATGCCAATTTACATGCAGTCCAAAGAGTACCTCCTGCCTCCACATCCAATTTGAGAAATAATCTAGGGAAGTGGATTCTTTGCCTCGTCATGTGAGACTGCTTCTGTTACTCACAATGAAGCTGAGCTACGTAAGAAGACTCTTGATTAAAAGAATTACAGGGGCTTGTCTCTGACCACTGAGGCCCTAAGGGAAGTACAGTGCTGACATTATCCTTTATGTAATGTCGTCTATCCCCTCAGTGTCTGCTTTTCAGAAATCGACTCTCTGACCTATGGCTCCCTGATGCAAATGTTCTTCAAGAACTGAAAAGTGGCAAGTGCTAAGGTAATAACTTCTGCCAAACACAAAATAGTGCAGGCACAATTTGTCGACTGGTGGTACTTCACCTGTGTCAACCTCTATATGATTGTAACTTGAAAACTTTGTACTGCTATAATCTTAATTTCAAAGCTTATGCCTCCTTGTTGTCTAAAGTGCAAACATTACCAAAATGCAGGACATAAATTGTGCAGATGATCTTTGCAACACTTGCCTGAAATTCAGGCCTGCTAATTGCCAGTTGTTTATTGTGAACGATCCCACAGAACCAACTACAAAGCAAGATTCTGTGCTATTGTTGCTGCTGTTGTTTACAGGTGAAAAACCAGTGGCTGAAGTTCCCAAGAATGTGCAGATTGAGCACGCATCTGGCATCAGCTCTGTGTGCAGGATGCTCTGGGCAGACGGGCTGACTCCTCTTCTCCCTGCAGTTTGGTAGAATCAAAAACCTCGAAGAGCACCTTCAGGAAGGGGTGTGGGTGTGGTAGTGCGCAAGAGGACAGATGAGAGCCTGCAGAGCTGGGAAGATGTTCATTTCCCATTCACTTGAGTGCAACTCATAAAACTGATCATGGTGTGCTCTATGAACATGCTCAAATGATTAGGTATGAGAAGTAAAAATCTGTGTGCCCTCACCCTCCTTAGTTCCCACAGCCCCTCCCAGCTAGCAGTCATGCTTTTTGAAAATCCCATTGTGCCAGGTTGTGTGCCTGATTCCATAAGATCCCACTGGACAGAGTCCCATGGCCTCCCAAAGACCAGTCTCTGGAAGCAGCCCATGTCCTTTCTTACGAGGAATTCTTTGCAAAGTACCTATGTGGACCAGCCTAGTGTATCTGCTTAAGGACAACCAGGCATGAGCAGGGTGGGAGTGGGGGTGTGCCAGGCCTTCTGCCCTGATGGCTCACAGCTGGGGCAGGGGAAAGAGCAATCCAGGACACACAATATGCAACCTGCAATGTCACTCTTTATTATGAGTATAAACAGCCATCCTGAATGGAGGCAACACAGAGAACGACTGGCTATTTCAATGATCATGTTACTTGGCCTACAAGTTAACCTTGGATTCTTGGTGAGTCAGGCCTCCAAGGCCAGTCAGGGGTATGACTATGGGCTGGAGACAGAGAAACGATGAGGTGGAAGAAGAGCACTCAGACATTGAAGGGCTCCTTTCAGGGCATTTATTTGAAGGCTTCTGCTGGGATCTTGTCCTGGGTCTGAAGGGAAGAAGTTGGGATGTGAGAAGAGCCAGGAGCCCTGAGTTCCATTCCCTGGCCGCCCCAGCCTCTACCTTCCTGAAGGCCCAGAGGCATCCATCTTTTACTCCATTCCCAGACCTGACCTGGAGCATTGTGAAGATCTGACCAGCTCTGGTGTAGTTCCATTCATTGTCCTCAAGACACCTGGAGTGAGAGAAGAAGAGGTGATCTTTGTCACTACTACAGGACAGACACACTGGCCACACACTGGTTAAGATGCCATTCTTAACCTGGGCCACGCTTTTGCTGGGACACATGCCAGAATCATTATTGTTATGATGAAGAAAGAATATGAAATTAAAAACATCTGTCACTAATATTCATGCTTGCTAGAATTCAAAGAGGAAAAACAAGAAGGTTCAAAGCAATTAATGAGCTTAACACCTAACAATAAAAACATGCTCAAGGAAATAACAAATGGAAATTAAGAACTAAAATCATTCCAGTCATTTTAAAGTTGAGATACAAAACACATTCTGTAATATTTAACATTTGAAGGTGTAGTTTTCTCCTATACTCACAAGATCCTATCTCTTTCTAAAACATTTTTATCAACTCAGAAAGAAACACCCTACCATTAGAGACCATCCCGTTTTCCCACTTTGCACAGAACCTGGCAACCACTATCTTCCTACTCTCCTTTCTGTTCTCTATGGACGTGTCTATTCTGGACGTTTCATATATATGCAATCATAGGGTATTTGCCCCTTTGAAACTGGTCTCTTTCACTGAGAATACTGCTTTCACGTTTCACCCATGTCATAGCATGCATCAAGTCTGTATTCTTTTTCATGACTAAACAGTATCCTGCTGTATGTATGTTCCACATTGATTTCATCTATGCATCAGCTAAAAGATATTTGTGTCCTTTCCATTTTTTGCCTATTATAAGTAACAGGGTTTTTTTCTTTTTTAGGGTAAACATATTTTCACTGCAGATAGTATATACTTAGAAAAGAAGGATGAAGAGGTTGTATGGTTGACTCCACGTTTAACATTTTGGAGAAGTGCCAAGGTGTTTTCCCCAGTGACTCCTCCATTTTACAATACTCCAAGTTCTGCAGGAGATTTCCAATTTCCCCACATCCTCACCAACACGTGCTACCTTTCATTTTATTGGTTTAAGGCCATCCTACTGGACATGAAGCAGCAATTCATTACAGCTTAGATTTGCATTTCCCTAATGACCTAACGTTGTTGAGAAATTTTTCTTGTGCCTGTTGGTATCCATTTACCTTCGGGGAAATGTCAGTTCAAGTCCTGTTCCCATGTTTCAGTTGAGGTGGTTGTCTCTTTATTGTAGATTTGTAAGGGTTCTTCATGTATTCCTGTCAGAGTTGGGGCTTCACTGTTCTGTCACTTCTCTCTGCACCTTCTTGGTAGTGTCCATTGATACGCAATAGCTTTTAATTTTGACAAAGTCCAAATTACGTATTTTTCTTTTTTTATGGTATCAAATCAATTTTAGTGGTGTACTGTCACTCTTTTCACCAAGGCTGGTGTGTACACACATGCTGGGGCCTGCTCCAAAACTGGGCAGCCGAGATGAATTCCCATTTGTCAGAGGAAGATACACAAATGGCAAATAAATCTATGAAAAAGGGTTCAGCATCACTGGTTATTAGAGAGATGGAAATCAAAACAACACTGAGATTCCACCTCACTCCAGAAAGTATGGCTACCATCTAGAAACCAACCAATAACAAATGTTGGAGAGGCTGTACCGGACAAAGAAACCTTCTCCACTGTTGGTAGGTATAGATGGGTGCAAATGCTGTGGAAATCAAAAAACTAGGACTAGCGGTCGCATTTGACCCAGCTTTTCCCCTTCTTGGTATCTTCCCTGAAGAATTAAAAATATCATACTACAGAGATGTACGTGCACCCATGTTTATAAATGCACAGTTTTTAATAGCTAAATCTTGGAAACAACCCAAATGCCCATTAACTGAGCAATAGATACAAAAGATGTGCTCTTGTTATACAAAGAAGTACTACTCTGCCAAAAAGAAGAATAAACCTACGACATTTCTATCTAAATGGATGCATCTTGTGACCCGTACACTTAAGTGAAATAAATCGGACTCATATGTATAAGCTTTGCACTGTCTCTCTGGTGTGAGAGAATGAAAGAGCAAATAAGGACCAAAATGTACAACAGATATTATGAAATGGGAAGAAACTATTCAAAAGGAAAGAGGAACTAGGGTAGTAAAGGGGGGGAGGGAAAAAGAGAAAAAATGATTTAAAAGGGATAAACTGAAAACAATTTTTTTTTTAAATAGGAAGTAAAAGAGGGTTGAAGGGAGGAGAAGGAATTGGGAAAAAAAAGAAGAATCAAAATATACCATGCACGGGTACAAATTCCCTATGGTGAATATGATCATTATGTATATCTCAAATGTACCAATGGAGTTAACTTTTAAAAATCAGTTTTACTGTTTAGGTGCTATAGCACAGCCAAAGATTTCGGTTCATCTTTTGGACTCATACAAAGTGTGGCTGAGTTTATTCTGGAGTTGTTTTGTTTTGTTTACTTTTATTAGTACATGTTTATAGTACACGTTTACCTTCACCATAGGCAGAGAAAATTTTGGATCCTTCATTTCCAACACTCCCTCCACCCCTTTTTATTTTTTCCAGCATCAGATTGACTTATTTATGATGCCACATAAGGTTAACTATCATGTGTACACCAATACTCCAAAGAACATATAAAACATGTAAGATAATTGTACTAAGTCATGGTACACTTTTAGATACAATGTCTGCACTGGATTATAATACCTTTTTTTCCTCCTTTACTAATGTATCATAAAAAAGGATAAACTTGTGTCATTTGTAGGAAAATTGATATAGTTTGAGACCATTAGTAATGTTAAGTAAACCTAGACACACAAGGGTAAATAGTGCATGGTTCCTCTTACATGAAAAACTCTTGCCTCTCACTCTCTCTCAATAGAAAAGAAGGAAGGAAGGAAGGAAGGAAGGAAGGAAGGAAGGAAGGAAGGAAGGAAGGAGAAAAGGAAAGAGAAAAAAAGAGAAAACAAAAGAGAAAGGAAGAAAAAGAGACAATCAGATGGAAGAGAACAAAAGATAGTCTAACCTATTTATTACTCTTCGGTTGCTTGTGTTTTTTGGTGTCAAATATAACATCTATGTTTTTAGTTCTTGGTTTTATACAAGTAGCTGTTGATTTTTTTGTTGTTGTTGATCCATTTTCCATCAGTGTTTGCATGTGGTTGGAGTTGGGAGTGGTGCTTAAAAATTCACTGTTTTGCAAGTGGATACCCACCATCATTGTTCAAAAGACTATCTCCTTTTTTCATTTTTATTTTTATAGTCTGGATCATAACCCATCAAACATAAATGTAGGTGATGTCAATTCAGAGAGGGGGAGTTATATTCAATTATATCTTGTTGACCCTTGTGACTGTCCATATGCGCTACCACAGAGCCTTGATCGCTGAAGCTTTGTAGCACGTTTTGAAATCGAGGAGTGTGAATTTTCCTCTCTTTCAAGATTGCTTTGGCTATTCTAGGTTGATTGCACTTCCTTTGGAAATTTAAGAAGACCTTAACACTTTTGGCAAAGAAGCCATCTAGGATGTTGCTAGGTACTGTATTCGGTCTGAGGATTTCTCTAGGCAATGTTATACTCTAACCACGTGAAGTCTTCTGACCTATGAAGATGAGATGACTATCCACTTGTTTAGGGCTTCTTTAATTTTTTTTTTTTTTTAGTCATGTTTTGTAGGTGTCCGAGCGTTAAGGTTTGGGCTTCTTTTTCTCCTTAAGAGTTTTACTCCTTTTGATGCTATTGTAAATTCATTTGTTTGTTCATTTCTGAATTGTCACTGCAAGTACACAGAAACAGAAATGACTTGGTACATTGGTTATGCATGTTGCAACCTTACTGAACTTATTTGTTAGTTCCCGTGGCTTGTTGTGATGAATTCTTTTGGATTTTCCATATGAAAGTTGTCTTGGTCACTGTCTCATTGCTGGAACAAATGCCTAACACTCACACAATAAAGGAGGAAAAGTTCGTCTTGGCTCACAGTTTGTATAGGTTTCAATCCATAGCTGGTTTGCTCCAAGGCAGAGTGGTACAGCAGTGGGGCATGGCAGAGAAGAAAGAGCTCACGATGGCACAGCAGGCAGGAAGCAGAGAGAGGAAAAAGTATTTATATATATATATATATATATATATATATATATATATATGGTGTGTGTGTGTGTGTGTGTGTGTGTGTGTGTGTGTGATTCCTGGCCATGCCCACAGTGACCCACCTCTTCCCACTAGTCTTCACCTTCCAGCATCACGTCCAGCTATGAAACCCATCAGTGGAATAATCTAGTAATTCCTAGTTGTGATCTAGTACCACATAATGACCAGCCAGTCACCTCCCAAAAGCCCCACCTATGATCTATGAGTGCATGAGGCTTTGAGGTGTCATCTAGATATAAGCCATAACAAAAAGATAATGTCACTTGAGCCTCATACTATTTCAAAGAATTTTAAATACATCAATAAAAAGGTATTATGTCAATTTCGTGGACCCATGTTTTGGGGAAACAAAATGTTCACATAGTTATTTTCCCAAATCTCATATGAGTGTCTACTATTCACTCCCCTGCTGGTTCAGCTTCACTACACTCATGTGTGCGACCTGGCACTCACTTCTGAGACCACTCAAGTTTCATTCCAGACTGCACGGAGAAAGCCTGCACCATTCTCTGATGCTCTTGGGACAAGGTGGACGTGGAGCTGGAGCAAGGTGTGGCCACAGGTATGGAGAAGGCACTCTGGATCTCATCAGGCCTGGCGTCCCTCACAAACAGGTGATCATTCACAATGCATAGACTGGAGGAAAAAAATAGTCCCTGAAGCAACAGGGGACAACCCCGGTGCCACTGCCACCAAGATCCTTCCTCACAACTGTCACTCAGCAATGGGATTTCTTCCATATCCCTACTGTACTTGACACCCAGAGTACATGGCTGGTACCCATGGAGCCTCCTTTTTGAGAGACTGCCTACCAACTTCACTGGACTTACAGATTTAATTCCAGTGAATTTACATTATACCACAGACCAAGGACCTGGATGTTCTTATCCCTATTTTCAGAGAAAGACACTGAGTCACACAGAGGTCAAGTAATTTGACCGAGGACAGTGTGGGCAAGTTTGGGGGTCAGGAATTGAAGTGGTATTCCAATTCTAGAGCCTTTACTCTTAACCACTTAGGCTAGACTGTTCCTTGGATCTACCTGTTGACCTTTCACATTGAGACTACCCCAAGGTCAGCACCACCACATTCCTGTGCCACTGGCCCCAGGCCGGGATGAGATGAGTGCTTCCCTCTACAACACAGCACTTACCAGGCGCTGCTGCCAGGAGTAGCGATGAAAGTCCGGGTGAAGGCATGAACACAACCCTGAGGCGTTCCCTGTACTTCAAAGCCAACAAACAGCAATACCCTCTTAGTTTCACATGTTTCACCCACTCACACAGCATTCCCCAGTCAAGGACTTGTACTGAAAGGAGTAGGACCCAAACAGTTGTTCATTCCTAGTCAGGAAGTTGTGGTGGGAACGGGAAGGTAACAACAGAAACGATCTCCTAGTGATGGGTCCCCTACACTTTTGGGGGAAAATCACTTCAAAAGTGAAAATCACTTCAAAAGTTCACTTGATTCCCACCTCACATCTGTCTGAGAGATGGGTACCAACTCTTTGCAAATATGGGGAATGGAGAGGTCAAGTAAGTGCCCACGGTCTAAGAAGTAAGGACCTGGGAGGGGAACCATCAAACTCCACAGCCTGTGTCCCTAATGACTGAGCTGTGGGGCAGACAGGCATGGGTCTAGGTTAGACCAGGATGATTTGTGTGCTGAGTGAGGGTAGGAGAATGCACAGAGAAGAACAGGCAGGAATGGCTTGGAATCACGAAGGGTGGGAGACTTTTGAGAGGGTTCCCACCCAGGGAAGAAGAGCAGCAGGCGATCTGGACAGGGGGCTCTATAGACACTTACTTTCCTTGAACACTCCACTGACAGAAAAGCAGAGCATCATTTCCTGAAAGGGGAGAAAATAGGAGTTCAGGATCTTGCTTAGCTTCCTACCGTCTCCAGGTTTCTGGTCCTGCCCCAGGGAGGAAGCATGGGTTTACCGTGTGGAACCACATGTCCACCACAAAGGTATTGCAGTCATGCTGAGTTTTGGGCAACACACGGAGGCAGTCTACAATGTCACGCTTTGTGTACTTCAGCAACTGTCTCCGCAAGTCTGTAGAAAAGAGCAGAGGGGAAGATCAGCATACTGCCACATCCTGTCCCTTGGCTCCTGTGACTGTCCCCCTCACATGACCTTACTCTGTACAGTCTTTCCCCTCACACACTTACCTGGTTCTTTCAGATTCTTCACATTCCTGCTATACTTGAAATACTCACGCAAGTTGCTCCTAGGGGAGAAAAATCCAAGGAACAAGAGGTGGTCCAGTCTGCACGTGTGTTTCCAGAAGCTGTCCCATGTCTGCTGGGGAGTCACAGGCCAAGACCAGAGTCTGAGCTATGATACTCACGTGTCTAGGTCCTCAGGGTTGAAGGGAATGGTCAGAGAGAAGCACGCTTCATTGTGGTAAGCATCGAGGAGACCTTGTCGATCTCCATAGTCATAGATCAAGTAATACCTGCAGGGGAGCCAAGGGGACAGGGGAACCCTGTGGTCAGTACTCCAAATGCCTAAATACACATGGGTGCTAAGGTAGCCGATCCCATCTCAGCGCTCCCCATCCTCGTATTCCCAGGGAATCTTACTCCTGCAGGAACTGTTGAATCAGATTCTTCAACATCTCATATCCTTTGTAGCTTTCCTAGAAGAACAAATCATTTTTAGACTATATGGCTGACAAAACCTCCCCTGCAACACTCCAAATCTCTCTTCATCCCTCTTCCTCACCATGTAGGATTCTACTAACTTGGGGGGATCAATGTCAGTGACCGATGGTGGGCATAAGTCTTGGCCATCCTGGAGAAGGAAAGAGGAAGTCAGCAGTGCAGAGCACACGAGTGGCACTGGATGACCAAAGAGATGGACAGGCCTAAGGGTGAACAAGGGGAAGAGATTGGGTGGGAAATGACCCTGGAAATTCCATGGGCGATGTTACCGTGGGCACCTATGTCATGGGGGTCCTGGAAATCTCTACTAGTCATATGCAGCTTTTGTGTGCCTATGTGTCTCTGTGTGTGCGCTTAAAGGCATGTTTTCCAGGGAGATTACTTATGCTATCTTCAGGAATCCACATACTCTGAAATGGATGAGGGACTGGTGCAAACACGTGAACTAGCCACATCCCAAAGGGTTTGCAGGCAGGTGTGGAGGTCATGTATGAACAAAGAAGAGACAGTGACAAAGGTAGGTACTCACCAGGCGTAACAGCTTGGGGAAACAATCCCGGATGGCGCTGTCCAAAACCAAAAATCAAATAGAGTCATTTGTCTGTTCAGGGCTGCTCAGTCTCTCTCTCCTTCTGCCTCTGCCTCTTGCTCACCTCCCTCGCCATCCCCCTGGGTAGGTCCCACATACACTGGCCTGATCCCCTTCCTCAGGACCAAAAGAAGTTGCCCTGGGAACCCAGGCTCCAGGGCTTGCTTCCCTTCCCTGCCTCCCTTACCTTCCTCAGAGTCCCCACAGAAGGCCTTGCAAGGAGCAGGAAATGGGGTGGGAGCCCAGGGCTCTACCGTGATGCTGGGTGTCCAGCAGGAAAGCTGGGCAATCGCAATAGAAAGGACTTGAAGGCAGGGGAGGAAGGGAGGTATGTGGGAAACGAAGGAGACTACAGACAAGGAAGAAAGGGGAAGCAAACCACAGGGAAGCAATGCCCTGTCTTGGTATTAGGGATCAAGGAGAAGAGAGAAGACAGTGGCTCTCTTGCTGTGGCGCTTTCCTTTACCTGTCCCTGCCTGGCCCTGGGGCCTGAGGAAGAAAGAGAATTGTGCACCTGCAGGGCTGGGGCACATTGGCTGCAGTTTGAGCCTTTGCCTCCTGTGTGAGTCCAGTCTGAGCCAGTCATGGGGAGCAAGGGGGGTGAGGAGCAGGGTGGCAGGGGAGCACGGCGGTAGGAGGAGCAGGGGGATGGGAGGAGAAGGAAGATGGGAGGAGCAGGGGGTGTGGGAGTAGCAAGGGGTGGGAGGAGCAAGGTGGGGGAGGAGCAAAGGGGGCATTCCCCAGAACCAGAGAGAGAGAGTGAAAGGTCTGGCTGTTCAGCTCAGCATGGGTCAGAGGACCTGTGCCTTGCCCAAGGAATCCTACTTTTCTGAAGCTATCCAGGGCTCCTCTGAGGGACCAGGTATCAGGATGGTGATGTAGCAGAAGAGGGGAGCTGCAGTAGCCCTGAAAAGCCTATCCTTCTGCCTCCTCCACTTCCTCTGTCCTCTGCCTTTCCTTGCTCCCTAGGGAAGCCCCCTGCACACTGCTCACTAAGTTTGGCCCACTTCCTGCACACTGATGCAAGGAATCGAGATTCCTCCCTGAGGAGGTCACAGCTCTCAGCAATGGCCTAGAGGAGTGGATGTCATGTTGGAAGCCACCCAGAGTCTCAGTCCTCAGCATGGGGCAGGAAAATTTCCACGTTAATCTGGGCCAGGTGGGGGGACCGTTTTGGGGCAAGGGAAGGAGGGTCCCTCTCAGGACAAGGGAGGGAAACTGGTATCATCTCGGGGGAGCTATGGGAGAACATGCTGGAGGAAGAGGAGGACAGGTGCAGAGAGGTGGAAAACGCATTCCACACCAGGTCCGAAGAAGGACGACACCTGTAAACACAGCCAAAGAACACAGATGGCGAGGGCAATGGGGTGTGGTGCACCTAGAGGACCAGGGCTGCCTCCTCACACACACAGCCACATCAGGGGGCAGCTCATGCTCTTGGGGACACAGGTCCCCTGTCAGGGACAAAGGTGTTACCCACGTCACATAGGCAGATTGGTCTGTGTAATTGCTGCAAAAGGGGTTCCCTTGTAGCCACAACTCTTCAAGCTTCAGACCTTTCACCTTGTCTAACTCTTGGATTGACTTCAGCTGCAAAACACAGGGATGGAACTGGTAAAGGGAAAGAGGGGCATTTGGCACCAGGTACCCCAGCCCCCACCCTCATCCTGCCTGCCTCTTCCCATCACTCCAGAGGGCACATGCTCAAACACTCCCAACCCCAGTTTCTTCTGGTTCCCTGTACTCACTTCATTTTTGGAAAGGTTCAGAATCTTGACTTGCGGGGCCTTCTGCACAATGTCCAACAGGCCATCCAGTTTGTATAGTTTGTTGTTTTGCAAGTTCAAGGACAACAGCTTTTAGGAAGGGAGGGTTAAAGTGATGACTCCCATCCAGGGCCTGGGGCACAAGCCTGCACGGCACCCGACCCTGTCTGCCCCTCTACCTAAATTCGGCAGTGGGCCTAAGGACTCACCTCAGGGAAACTTCTTTCAATGATCTTCAGGATGGCAACCATGCAATTTCTTTGATTCAGATACATGTCAATGTCATGGCCCACCAAGTCTTCAGGAAGCCGAGAAAGAGAGAGAAGCAAGTGAGAAGGCTGAAAAGGGCCTGGCTGGACCAGCGCCAGTACAGACCCTCTGCAAGTTGCCTTGCATGTGTCTTCCTCCCAAGGCAGATCCCTCTGCTCTCACCTGGCCTAGAGTTAGTGCGGGTCAGCCATACCTGGGTCAAAGCGGAGCCTCTGAAGGTTGAGAGCCTTCTGGGAGACATCATACCATTTCCTCATGGTCCACTGAGGAGACAGAGAGAATGTCTGTGAGGCTGTGTGGCTGGCAGTGACAAGAATATCAGAGGTGGGAGGAAGAAGAGGTGGGTAAGGAAAGTGGGTACGCAGCGTGCTTTGAGCCTGCATTACCTTTAGCTGCTTCATTTGCTCTGGTGTGAACTTATTCTGCACACAGTATGGTACAGCAGAAGGACTGACAAAGATAGATATCTGTGGGAAGGAGAGGATCTCTGATCAGCAAGACAATAATCAGCAATCAGCCTTGGCCTGCCCACCAGCTCCAAGACTAGGGTGTAAGGAATGGCCCCCAGCACACACCTTTCTGTTCTCCTCATCATAAATCTTGTTGCTGGCATCCTTTATTGCGGAGGCGGTGCTCACATCCCGGACAAAGAACAGGGCCCTTTTTTTGACATAGTGGAACTATAGGCAAGCGATGTCAGAAGCAGTGGCGACGACATATGCCAATGGCCCCATGTGGAGCCACACCTCTCCCCCTCCCTTGGGCCCACTCAGCCGGCTTCACTGTCCTCTCTTACATCAACTGGGCTGAAAGAGACTCCGCAATGGCACTGGATTAAATTCATTAGCCAGGTCTTGTCGTATTTTCTGCCAAATGGAATCTAAAGGTAAAATCAAGGAACAGGAGAAAGATGCACCACATGGAATTAGGATGGAGAACACACCCAACTAAGTGTGCTTTTCTGACTTTCTACATAGCTTTAAAGGACTTCTGCCAGGAATGCTGGCATGATTCCTTGTTTCTGTGCCCAATATGGACTTCCTAATCTCCCTTTCTCACTATCTAGAGGCTCTTCTCCAAATAAGCAACATACCACAGTTAATGCAATCCTCCTTCTGTTAGGTTCCAAAATACTCTAGCTACAGTAGATCCTGCCAGCACACTCACTGTGATCTTGAACCAGCTCTCCATGGTTCCATCTTCTGTTTCCTTCTCCATTTTTCTGTCTCTCAACTGTGGATCTCTGCACACGGTAATGCGGATTTTGTGCTCATCACACTCTCTCCCTCTGCCCCTGTCGTGTCGTCTGACATAAGAAGTGCTGGCCAAGGGAGAGAAAGAAAATGTCCATAAATGTGAAGAATGTCTTCTATATACCCTCCCCTTTCCAATATCAGGACCACTACTTGTACTGCTCAACAAGTAATACACATCCCCCACTCTTAAGTTGTCCACTGAGAGACAACAAAGAAAGACCACGTGGAGTGAAGGAGATGTGCAGTTCTGGGCCTGCTACCGGACAACCAGGATGATCACTCACTGTCTTATTCCAGGATCCTCGTGAACATCCTTCATCGCTTTTCCATCACCCTTCGGGAAGTGTGAAGACAGAAGCCCATGCCGGCTATGTTCATGACGAGTGCTCCTCCTGCCAAAACCACTGTGGGAAGCACTCCCATGTTCCCTTCTTCTTTGAAGAACACTGATGCCATCAGTACATCCTGAAACAGGGAACAAAGATGCATGCTCAAACACATGTCCACAGTTCACTTACCATACAGCACATCATGAGCTAACAGTGTGGCAGGATAAGCAAAGGGCCAACCTGCCTGAAGGGACCAAATTGCACAAGCCCCAGAGAGCCAACTCCTCTGCCTGTCCCGGCAGGAGAAGCTTATCTGACATGTTGAACAATCGAGAGAAGTATCTTTGGAGGAGGAAGCAACTGTGTTGAACCTTCTACAAAGTGGAACAAGACTGGTAAAGAACAGGGGCGTGTGTGCCCATAGGCTCGCCTAAACAACAGCCACACACACCAGGAAGCTGACCAAATCTTGCCCTCTCTCAGGCTTCCCTGCTCTTAACAACTATGTAACACCAACAGCTGGCAGACAACCTCTCACACCTCCCCAACCCTCTCAGCACCTAACTGATTCTGTGAAGGTTTAGGATGCTGTACTTCCCTTGGCGAGTGCACTACCAACTTTGATGACAGGTGGGATGGAGAAAACAGCCTCCTGAACTCTCCCCAGGCTTCCAGGCCTTGCCCTTACAAATGCGTGGCTTGAAATATCCGAACCAAACTTTCTTACTGCCCAGTCTGCAAGGCTTTCCTCCCAGGACGGCACTCTTCCTACACATGGCTCTTTCATGACAAGGGTCAGAGTGACACACTGGAATGATAAACTGGTAGTTGCGATTTCCAAACATTTGGAGATTTTCTGCTTATCTTTCTGTTTTTTCTAATGTGATACCAGCGTGGTCAAGGAATACGTTCTGTATGACTTCAGTTCTTTCAAATTTGTCCAAGTTGTTTCGAGGGTCTAGAAGAATCTCTATCTTTGTGACTGCAACACGACCCCTTAGGAAATAAGCGTATTCCACTATTGTTGGGTGGAGTTTCTACCTACGTCATTTAGATCCTGTTACTGCAACACATTATTCAGATCTCCTATATCCTGGCTGATGTTCTGTCCCATAATTCTAGAGATTAGGGTGTTCAAGGCCCCAACTCTCCCTGTGGCTTCAGCTATTTCTCCCTCCCTCAGGGATTGCTTCATGTACTTTGTGACTCTGTTGCTTGGTGTGTAGACACTTAGGACCCTTATAGCTTCCTGAAAGATGATCCTTTTATCATGGAGTGTCCCCTTTGTCTCACTAGCCTCAAGTACATTTATAAAATGTTTTCATTATACCTCACCCTGTATTCACTCCCAGAAGTTGCTTTTCTTTTTCGATTCCCCACACTCCCCACCAACATATCTAATTCAACAGGTGCCAAGATTTGGAAGTCTGCCGCTGTTGTTTTTCAGACTTGAAAGAAATAGTAGCACCTCAGTTCTTTCTCCCACAGGTCGAATCACTAAGGAAATTTTATTCTGAACACAGTCAACTGAACCCAGGTACCAGCAGAGAGTGATACTAGTGCATTGGGAGGCACGAAGATTACGGTAAATCAGACCATCACGAACCAGCTTCCTCACAGACTCTAACATTTAAGGCTGAGCTACACAATTTGTGCATTAATTATTCCACATTGCCTCTGGACACACTTAGGAATTAAAAACTGGCTCATTCCCAACCACTTTACAAGGCACTGATGGTGAACTCCAGGGTGGGTCATCACTTTCACAGTGTGACTCACCGTCAGGACAGTCCTCCTGAGAACGTTAGCACTTCTCTTATGTGTCAGAAGGGGTTGGAAATGAAATCAAAACAAAGCAGACCATTCTACTGGCTTGGCCATCCATGTGGCCTGGAGTGCTCACTTTTCATCACACTCCACATTCAATGAATCCAGATATTTCTCTTAGCCCTCCTGCAAAACATGCCCAGAGTCCACCCACTACTCACCTCCTCCAGGGCCACCGCCACCACCCTGGCCAGGTCACCATCATCTATCTCGTGGGTTGTCCTGCCTTCCAACTGGGATTACTGTTTGTACACTTCCCCCCTTACCATCTATTTTTCAACACAGAAGGAAGAGTGATTAAGAAAAGAAAGAAAAAAAGCACACATCAAATCTTGTCACTCCTCTACTCAAAAATTTTTAATACAGGTTTGCAGTCCATCCATACATTTAAGAACCACAAGTCTGTAACAATACTCTAAAACAGTAATAAAAAAAGATCTTTGTTGGGGACATCTGGAGAATGCCAGGAAAACAAGGTGCAGGTTAACAAGACTCACTCCATGATGGAGTACAGGAAGAGTCCGAGTCAACTTTGAGAACCAATAATACTTTACGATAAGTATCACCAAGGGAAAAGTGGAAAAGTGAGCTAGCTAAAAGCCACAGCTACGATCTCAGTCAAGACTCCATGTTGGTAATCACACAGGACAGACAACATGTGAATGAAAAAAAAAAGAAAGAAAGAAAAGAAAAGTCACAGAAGGATTCAATGGACAGAGACAACACTGAAGATGAAATACAAGATAGGCCCATACCCACTTACTTAACTCCGGCATCTCAGCCCAATCCTTGGCTTGTGGCCATGTGTTGAGAATTGAAAGCAACAGCAGGATTACTGCAAAAGAGCTAGTGCCTCTCACTCTGTCAGCCTGGGTTGACCTCTGGCTCCACCACCTCCCGCACAGAAATACTAGTGGGTATCCTTTATGACATCATGTGGCTTCCTATGACACCCACCATGGCACTTTGGAATTTTGCCTTCCTCGGTGCCATGCTGCTGAGTGCAGGAAAACAGCACTCCTGCTGAACAGGGTAAGAAGGAAACCCTCACTTGCCCAGTGACAACCCCTACCTGCTCAGGGCTGGGCACCCTCAAATCTGTTTCTCTTGACATGCTCACAGAAATCCTGTGAGAATGGAGTCCCCAGTTTCCTTTCATGTCATGAATAGTTGGCTCACACTCCCCAGGTACATTTTCCTTGATTTCTGAACCCAGCAGGTGGCAGAACCCCAATCTACTGGTCTGCCTCCACAATCTGTGGGTGGTCTTTCTGTGACTGCACTGTTTCTAGCCTCACAGTGAACTCTCAGGTCTCCTGGCAGATTTTTGGGAGTGGGCCAGGGGTGATATTTTGTGCTACTCACTCCTGTTGGTCTGGGAATCATGCATCTCCAGCCAGGTGGAAACAGCCGAAGTGGGAGAAAACTGTTTGATTCTCAGGGTTGCTAGCTTGAGATTCACTTTTAGGCTTGGCAGTGTCTGGCACACAGCAGGAGCCTAATTAAGGTCTGTGAAATAAATGCACCTGATGTAGAGTTGGGATCCTCAACAAACCACTTTTGAGAATGCATCCTCCTCAAGCACTTGTACCTGTATATACTTACTTAGCCTGAACAAATTCAGGCTACAGAACTGTTTCATACTCTGATTGCAAAACTAGCACAAATTGAATTTCCAGTCTGAAAAACTAACATTTTTCTTCAGTGTCCCCTTAGAAATAGAACTAAGTTCCTCCTTGCGGACTAATGCTAAAATTGCAGATCTGATGATGTCAGAAAAAGAGGCATTTGCAAACAGTGTTGACAGCGATGAGAGGCTTTCTCTGAATCCAGACACAGCTTTCTTGGCTTATGATGTGCATAGGAGGAATATTTTGGGCTTGCCAGCATGCCTTTTGCCACTCAGCTTCGTGGCAGACACAATACACAGGACCATTAGTGTCAGAGGAAGGGGTGCTGTGTGTGCATGTGCATATGCATGTGACTGCATGCCTGTGCACATCTGTGTACGTGCTCACATGGACGTGCAGCTGTGTTTTGCATTATGTGCTTTCATAATTAGGTTACAGATACATGCATTCCAAATGTATGTTGGTGACTCTGTGGCTACACAAAACTGGATTCCACGACATTTTCATTTCATGGCCAAATGTTGTTCCTTGTTTTAAAATATGCTTTCTACATCTCTTCTTCCTCTTGGTGTTTTGACATATGTTTACTTCCTATTAAGACAGTAATCAAATTCTCTGTTCAAGACAACAGTGAACCAGTACTTATGGGTTGCCCAGGTTAACAAAGCATCCCCAGTGGAGCAAGCTAAAGGGCCCAGTGGATCACAGCTTGGGCTTCAGAGTAGGCTCAGGATCTTCCATCTCTGCTCCAGTTTTCCAGGAGACATACATGAAAAATTTTAAGCACAAGAGAATATCTTCCTATGGATACCCAAGAATAGCAAGCATGTTTCACCTACTTGTGTGAGCCTCACTCCCTAGAACACATTTCATGATCTGGAATTCATTCTTCCATGCAGGCATCTCACATTTTGTATTTATCGTACAATACAGTCTCTGTTTAAATATATTCACATACTTTTACGGCTGTGCTTTGCAAACTCTTTAGGACAGAAGTATGATGGGGCCAGAGGGTGGCTGGTATTTTTCAGAGCAGAGGCAGAAATGATTGACCTTGCAATGGAGTATAAACGGAAAAGAAGGACATGTCATGAGTTCATGACATACAGAGTGAAAAGGGGAGATCTGTGGGTTGGAAAGATGAGGGTGAGCGCTGGAAAGAGCATGGAAAATACATTCAAAAAGCTCGTGAGGAAGTCACTTCATCCTGGAGATATGCATCCCTCCACTTCACCCTAAAGTTGAACCCTAGAGAAACAGTTCCTGCACAGTCTGAGAAAAAGGGAGACACTGCACGGAAACAGCATTCACTGATGTGTCTCTTGGGAAGAAGACTAGGAGCCAGAGATCTTGTTCTCAGGCGTCGCGTCGCAGGTATTTATTGCTGTCCGGATTCTGAGTCCTGCCCCAACACTCACTTCAGTCCCAACACACAGTTGCACATGAGTGATTATGGTCATAGGGTTTGAGGTCAGATCAAATCAGGATTTGAAGCCTGATGTTAATTCTGTGGTCCAGGGCAAGTAACACCGACCTCACACTCCCACAAGTTCTTGCTTTGTTTGTTTGTTTGTTTGTTTGTTTGTTTTAATTGAGAGGCGGGAGGTTGCTGCTGTTGTCATCATCCACATGGGGTTAATGTGAAAAGTGAGTTAATATGTGAACATACATGGAAAGAATCTGGAGAAATGTCTGCATACTATAAGCATGTTGGCTACTACTAGGTCAAGTACCTAGCACAACTTCTGATGCTTACTGAGATGTGGATACCTGTCAGCTGCACTCCTTGCTAACTAGTTCTCCTAGAAAAGAGAACAAACAACAGACTGGGCAAATGGGAGCAGGCCACCATGTCAGCTATTAATGTATTGTACAGAACGGTAGTACTAAATATGACACCACCGCAAGAAAATAATCTAACACACAGGATAAGGGAACCAAAGTAGAACCGGCTGATACTGGAGCAAGTACGTGGAAGGATTCAGCGGTGAGGTTAAGTTTCCATTTCCAATCTTTGGGCAGAAAAGTATTATCACTCCAGAAATGCCTGAGGTTTAAGTGGTTGACTGTAAGAAGCAAGACAGACTGTTCACCACGCCACATGACGCCAGGCAAAAGAAACCCGACAGGTTACAAAACTGTGGGTTACGGTATGTTTCCTCAGAGAAAGTATTAATGAAAGTTGTGGTATTTGTGTGACAACATAATCCCGAAATGGTCAGTCAAAGGAACACAGGAGAATGTCACCTGTGTGTCTAAGCGAGTGGTATGGATGCAGAACAGTTGCGCTTTCACTTATGTGCTTTCCTTGTATAAAAGTGTGTTTATGCCTGTGTTGGAGATTTGCCCTACTTGCAGAAAAGCACTACGCTTCTCGACCTCACTCCACAGTATGATAGAAACAATTTATTATTGATAACCAGATGTGAGTATCTTCTCTCTAATAACTGAGCTATGTTTCCTTCAAAGATTCACCAAGCATCTCCTGATCCCAAGTTCCTGACATGTAAAATTCAGGGATAGGGCTAACCACCACCTCAGTCAAAGTGTAAAACACACATCACACACCAGAATGCTCCCACTTAAACTCTTCTTTGCCCCTAGCCCCATGCTGGCCTTGATCTGCTCTAAGTTACAGAGTGACAGTTTTATTCTTCTATAATTTTGTGTAAATGGAATTGCACACCCCGTTCCTCCTTGGGTCTGGCATCCTTTAGCCAGCACAATGCTTTGGAGATACATCCACATACTTCACTTGTTACTGCGGGAACATAGTGCACCATACAGACACCAGTGGTGGTGAACCTATGGCACCCGTTCTGGAGCCAGTTGTTCATCACGCTGAAAGCTCTAAAAGGTTCACTATCACTGGGATAGACCAAAGATTGTTTACCTTTGATGCCTTTGTTTGAATGAAGTTTCAGGAGGAAGACAAAGTAGGTCTTTTTGTTCAATAAACTGTCATTCTGGGACAATTTCTAGTCCTTCATTTTCATGAGCACAGCTTCCTCTTTTTTCACTCATTTATTGTCTCTGTGGAAATCGCGTCAAAAATTCTTTTTCAGCCTTTTCTGTTATTTTCCTTTCTTTCCTTTTGCTTTCTTTTTTCTCTTTCCTCAGCACTGATCTTTGGATCTGATGAATCTGAGCTGTCCCTTCCTTGCTGATCCGGGCTTGTGCCTGTTCCCTGCAGCAGCAGCTTCACTGTTGAATGAGGCCTGGTCCATAGACCCTATGCTCTAGCCTTGCAGCAGTTTAGTTTCATCCCTAACCCAAGCTGCAGTGGCCGGTGCTTTACCACCCTGTTTTCCCACTTCCTTGCTCCTTCAAAAACCCAGTCTTCTCAATTATGTGCAATTCAGTTATTCCATTTCATAGTTTTCCACTGTAGCTGTCTACTTGTTATGATCGGGACATTATTATTCCAAAGCCACAATTATAAAAGTTGCAAATACTGTGCAACAATTGAACACTCATCATTTAAATTGTTCAAGTAGTTGTTAACCCTGAACACACATCACAGCTACTTGGGGAGATTGGAAAATTCATCGGGATGAGGCTCCACCCAGAACACTGAGAGAGAATCCTGTTCAGACCATGTGAACACCTCTCTAAGCTCTTTCATCAATGCACCATGCAAACAAGGTTACAGGGGACTATGTAGAAATGTTTGCTTTCGAGCTGTTCTTGCCAGATGATGATAGGAATGGCTGCCACCTCAATTTGAAGACCTTATGGTCAGGGATTTCTGAGAAATCTAATGAGTCTATTAGATTTGGGAGGGGAGTCAGAAAAGTTTATCCTGTGGACAGAAACTGACCCATAGGCTCTTGTTGTGTAGCCTGAAGTCTAAGAATATGAGGAACATACTTAAATGGCTGAAAAAGTGAAAAGAAGATTCCGCTACACAGATGCATGAAAATCATTTGAAATTCATGTCAGTGTCCAAAAACTTTCACTGGACACCAGCCACATTTATGCTGGGGCTATGACTGCTTTGGCTCTACAAAGGCAGAGTTGAAGAATTTGAGCAGAGACTAAATGGCCTGAAAAGCCACAAGTGTTCATGATCAGGCCCTCCCCAGGGCAAGTGCATTGAGCGCTGGCTTAGCTCTACAAATACTTTGGTAACTTTGGCACATGACTGTAAGCTCCAGTGGCTAAGCCTAGGAGGAAGTCGTGCTCCAATTCCCTGTGACTTAATTGTGGGGGTCTGATGCAGTAGATAGACTCTTCTACAAAGGTGCTCCGGGACAGGTATGGGAGGAGCATAAGGGGCAGTCACTGACCCTCAAAACGTGAAAATCACCATAGTTTCTTTCGTTCTTATTTTCTTCATTTATTAGAAATACATCGTATTATAAAGAAATACCCTTAAGATTGAACTTATTTTTTAACGGATCAAATACAAACTTAAGATAATGTTTGGATATTTCAAGATCCAGGAAACCTAATGACCAACCAACCAGTTTCAAAGATCACTGTCATGGCCGCCCTTCCACCCTTGCTGCCTGTCTAGGTCAGCAGCATGTTGCTTAATCTCAAAGACTCAAAGTGCTTCCACTGTACCTCTGGCTCCAGGGTTGCACCATAAACAATAAAAATGCATGTGACTACTACATTGGCAGAATCCCCCACCTTAGCTGGTGCCTACAGAAGGCCACCAGAGCAGAGCACTTTAATGACGACAATGCCCTCCTCAAACACAGGATGCTCAAGACCAGGGGGCAAGGAGTGTCACTGGCATCTCTCAAAGCAGCTGTTTGGTCCACCTGTTCACTGACAGCAACCACGGCCTTCAAGTGACCACAGGTGGCAAACTGTGTGTCGCGGAATACCTGTATCTCTTCCTCTCCTGTGAACCGGGCTTTTGTCATCTTTGTACCTATTGAGGTCACATAAGCTAGGCTGATCCCACGTTCCATCAGGATCCCTTGCTTGCAATGAACTTGGATGTCACATACTGTATTAACCAAGCTTCCCACTTGCCTATGCCACAAATCACTCCAGCTATTTCATGAAGACAAGATATGCTTTAAAAATATGTCATATTGCTTACATGAACTCTGTGAGGATGAGAAAAGCAGGATCAGATATTGCCAGGCCAAGGGAAAACTCACACATGCTATGTGTTAAATAATGTCATGAACCTCTTAAAAAATGATGAGCTAACTTCCTGTGCTTGGGGTTGAACATAATTGAGTCATGCTGCGTTCCCTTGCTTCACTCATGGTTGGCTTGCCTCTGCTATTGATTTCTTTGACCATTTCCCATGAACGTAGCTAATGTAACTACTGGCCACTAATTTTGCCATAGCATGCATTACTTGCAAAGAGCACTTCAGTAGTGTTAAGATTTTGTCTTCTACATCAGTTTTGAAAGTTATAATTTCCCATGGAATATTATCTACCTAGATCAAAATTTCAAATTCCAAGCACATCTTGATCATCTTCCCTATTCAGTCTTTTCTGTAACTGCAAACATGACACTTTCTTCATACGGTAAGCATGGCCTTCTTTGCCTTTTCTCTGATTTTCACCAGCCATGCTGCCAGAGGTTTTATTGTCATCCTGTTTACAAAACCCTGATATTTACCATTTTTGTTGAACTACATCTCCTCTGTTACAAGCTCCACTTAATATCTGCTGTTAGTTTTGTCAATTTTCCCTGACAATGTGGGAAGACACGAGGTAAGATTTTTCCTAAGTAAATGATCAATCAGCAATCCTTTCACCTACCACCGAGTTTTACTTCTTATGATTTTTTTTTTTTATCGGTACTGGGGATCGAACTCATGACCGCATGCTTGTAAGGCAGGCGCTTATGCCACTGAGCTAAATCCCCAGCCCCATATTTCTTATAATTTTTATCCTTAAATACAATGGATAGTCCAGTTTCTGATGTATTCACTTGTTTGGAAAAGACCTGAGGCTTATCGGTAGTGGGGTTTTCGACCAGTGTCATCGTATCTCATTGAAGCAACTCTTGGAGTATCACACGATTAAGCAACATCAGGAATTCTATCACAGCAGTAAAGGAATTTGTATTATAAATACGTATGAACCCCATTTAAGAGAGTGGCAGGAGGTGTGGAAGGGAATATAAAGGACACTGACTTTGAAATCATACCTTTCCTGATTCAAACTGAGGTTGTGTCACTTATGGCCTCTGTGATAGTAGGCAAGTCCTTAACCTCTCTGAGCTTCCATTCCTCCACACAGCACAGAGCCACTGTACGCCAATGGCTTCCACTGTCCCTTGTTCCAGGCACTGTCCTGATAGAAATGCAGTTCCCGACTGCATCTGATTGGGTACGCAGTGTGAGTGAACAGATCTGGCCAGGCCAATTGTGAATGTCATTTGCTATTCCATCAGGTTGCCAGTGCGACACACTCTGGAGCTCCCTCCCACTCTGGCACAGTGAGTGATCATTTTCATTCCACACAGTGGCTTCTCCATCAGTTTGGGTGGCCAAAGTATTGCACTAGGAGCCACTCAAAGCCCCCAGCATCCACCATCCCACGCAGGATTTACACCTGCACTGGACATGCTTTTGGAGTGAGAAATAAGCCCACCAGATGTGAGGCCTGCCTATAACCATGTCATAACCAGAGGTCTCCTGACTCATACGTAAATTAAGATAGCAACCTCTCAGGATTGTTCTGAGGGTGAAATGAGACAACTTACATGACAATGTTGTCACAGTGCTTGCCATAAAACAGGGACTCAAAGTAGGGCAGCTGTAGTTACTAAAGGATAATAAGGCAGTTTTGAAAAAGGGTGGATTATTCTTATAAAATGAGGGCTATTGAGCACGCTCATCCTCACAGGTAAGTTGCAACCTGTGCTTACCAATGAGACACTTCATTTGATGCAACAGATAACACTTCCTAATGACTTACATTTCTGTGGTGATTTTTGCCCCCACGATATCAGAAGCATACTTAAAATTGGGGGTACCTCTAAGGAAGGAAAATTTAAAAAAAAGAAAAAATCAAAAAGCCTGCCTACTGAAATAAGATGAATTAAGGAGCACTAAGTAATTTCTCAATGAGAAGAGCAGTTTATAATTATTATAAACACACACTACATTATTCTTAGTGAAGAGCAGCTTACGGTTTTAAGGTGGCAAAAGACACCACTAGTTTGAACAGCATTTCCTGAAGAACACTAGCACCTCGAAGACTCTGTGGGAAAAACATTTCATTCCCATAGGAGCTAGAGGAAACTACCACTCCCTTGGAGATTCCTGTTTTATATCAGCGCATTATGCAAAAAAAAAAAAAAAAGAAAGAAAGAAAAACATATTCCATGGTATGGAAATTTATTTACCTTCATTTCTGAATGTCCCAAACTCCTTTACCAGTGAACACATTTTTATCGTTGCTGTCTCGGCCCTAGAGTTTTGCAGAACAGACTTGGAAATGCAGAAATGAGAGAAAAATAGAATAGATTACTTAAGCTATCTATATCACAAAAGTATCACAACTGACAGTATTATTTAACCACCTGCCAAGCAGTAGTTACAACCCCCTCAAAGTAAGCAAGCAGAATCTTCCTATTGGCTCAACATTACTCATGCAATACCGTTTTCATGATGCACCAAGTTTATCACCTATGATTCTATTCAGTATTAAAAAAAAAGATTTAACTCAATTCACTGTAATTTTCCACAAAAAGAAATAGAAGTTTTAGAGAAGGAGTCTAACCATGCTTAGAAAAGGAGGGTGAAAAAAATCACAAGCCAATAGTGCACAGTGGTGTGTTTTAAGCGATTCACAGATCCTAAGAACAGAAAGACTGTCTCTCTGCCCACTTCCAAAAGTCGTCGTAAAACTGATGATCTTCAAACTGAGGGTAATAACTTCTGAATCTTGCCTACCGTGCTATTTCTGTGGAAATATCCATCTTTTAAAATCTTTCCTTCTCTCTTCTGCTCTGGTCCTCCCTCTCTCCTTCCACCTCCCTCCGCCTCCCGGCCCCCAACACTGCCCCTTCCCCGAGTGTATGTCTGGCTGCAGGAAAGTAAGTCACGGGGACAAAGAGAATCTTTCCAAAATCAAACAAGAGGCGGAGACTGAGGTGAGATTTGGAATCATCTGTGCAAGGAACTACCAGACAGGCATCTAAGAGGTTTCCGGTGTGCTTAGAAAAACCCCGGGCAGAGGAGGGCATCCCATTCTATAGACAGTCAAGTGTGCCGGGTGACAGGCAAGGGTAGATCTTATTCAAGGGGTGAGGGAGGGGAGGCTTGTTTTCTCAGGCTCCCGGTCCTGCACATGACAGATAACTGAAGAGCCACGGGCTATTACGGCTCCCTGCCCCCAGCCCCAGGGCTCTGCCCTCCTTCGCCTCACTCTCTACCATCAACAGATCCTGCGAGTCCAGGATTGGGTCAGGACTCGAATAGAAACACGCAGGCGTACACAAACCCCCTCCCCCCAGCCACCAACTTCCCTCACACAGCCGTTCCTCTGCGAGGTGTAAAAAAGTTCCTCTACACTCAAAAACTCTTCCCCTCGCACCCGCCCAGCCACTTTTAATCACAGCCTGTGCTGTTTGGCGGCCATTAGCTTTTCCAGTTAAGCAGGTCACTCTGAGGAATCTTGTACTAAGATAGTGCCCCTCCCATCAGAAAATCATCCACACGCAGGACCTAAAAGCCTGTGGAAATTTTGGGACCACAGCCAGATCAAAATTCAGCCAGAATACAGTAACCACTTAGAGTTCTGACCTTTCGTCGTTCTGACTCCTCAGAAGGCCACCTTCTGGAGGCTTCAGGCACGTGAACGGCAGATCCTGGTACTTGACCTGGAGGGCACGCCAGGTCACACGCTGGAGCCACGTGACTCACGAGAGTCAGGCCTGATCACTCGCTGGGTAACTGAGAGGGCCGAGCTTCACGTGACACGAGTGCACCACGTGGCCCCAGGAACAACTGCCACGGGACAGCTGCAGTCCTCATGTGACCCACAGACGGCCTTTGCCTGCCGCGCGGTGACAGGCGCCCCCTGACGGAGGATGGTGGAGCTGCAGAGTTCCGTAGTTCACAGTCCTTACATCAAGGAGTGGGCTTGACACTGTGCCAGGGTAAGGCGGGAGAAGGCAGGCAGTAAAGCATAGACGGGCATAAGGGCCCCATGACCCTAAACAGTAGGCCACTTACACGACTTTGAGGGGTGAGGTTTTTATATGCCCAGAGCCAGCAACAGCTGCAGCAATTGGAGGCAGGTTAGTCTCAGGAGAACAGTCATACTGTAGTGACTGGAGGACCAAGGGCTTCCAGCAGGACTCTAGATGCAGCATAACCAGCGATACCTCATGACCTCAGCAATAGGCTACATGCTATCCATTGTCTTCCTTGGATAGATTTTGCTTTATTCACGGTTTGAAGAGATCGTTCTCCTACATGACCGGACGCCATTTTTTCTTCACTTGTTTCAACATTGTTTTGTGTACTACCACGCAGGCAATATAAGTAATTTCTCTAATTAATTGAAGAACCTTTCTTTAGTTTGTGCCAACTTGTGTATTAAATATTTGTTATCCTTCTTGATGCCACAATTTCCTGGGTACTCTATTCTTCTATTAAAGAATAACGTGGTATGAAAGAAAATATAATTCATTGTATCCGTTCCTTGCTGTTGTGAATTTTTCATAAAAGTGTAGAATATACACAGAGGAGGACATGGAATTATTGTTCCGTTGTACCTTAGACGGGCAACAACAATGAAATGATCACATTAGTTTTAAAACTATATTTTCGCAGATAAATTTTGCACTGAGCCAACATTCATGCATTATCTTGCTATCCTGAATTTAGAGAATTTGTGCTGACACTGGAAAAAAATCAATCAAATTCGACAGAATTGTAATGCGTGATTGATCTTCACAGGAGACAACTAATCACCTATCCATGTCGGATAATGAGGCAAATTGTTTCGTTGTTTCCTCCCCCAGATTAAGGGTGATACTCAAATACAATATTTCCCTGCAAGAGTTGTGCCTCCAAATACATTTGTTGAGGTCGTCCATTTTCTGCATTTATAAGTTTATGCTACTGCTTCTTATAAAAAGCTAGTGTGTCTTTGATATAGCATGAAAATATTTTAAAATTTGTAATTGAAAAACATACCTTTGATTTAACATCTTCAGATATGAAGCATATAAAATATTAATTTGATAAAAAAATTTGTAAAGTTGATACACTGTTTACGTTGCATGTGATTTCTCAGAATTTAACAGGAAATCTTTTCAGTAGTTGACCCTTTTGTTTTATGGTTGACGTTTGGTGGATGTTTTAAGGTAAAGTGCTCGTGACTTTAGGAAGAGTGGTTGTGTGTAGAGCAGAAAAGCAAAAGAAAAAAAGAGAGTAACAGAACAGATGTGATTAGACTTAGATACTCAAGTATGCTCATTGTGCTCAAACATAAGTATGTTGTGCTGGGCTAGATATCCTAAGTAAATTTATTTTCAGAAAGCAAATTATCTTACCTAGCCAATGCATATAGAGGGAGAAATCAGGATGTGCTCTGTCATTATGGAAGCTGCATTTGAAATGCATTTTCGTGTGTTTCTTTGAGAAATTGATTAGCTTAGCTCCAGGTAGCTTTATTGTCAATGCCATGCAACGGGAAAGAATGGAAACTGTTGCAGACAGTGCTCCCGGTCAAAGTGTTCCATAAAATCATCTCTCAAGACAATGTAATACTCAGTGGCTTTAGATAAAAGGACGAATGTTGGGGATTACCACAGCATAAAAATGCAGAGTTCTATGATGAAGAAACTTACATGGAGAACTTCCTTCAGGAAAAAGATGGAGAAGAATGAGAAGGTAGAAACTCCATGCGGGGCACTTAAACAAGAACTGTGCCATTTTCATGACACGTATCTCCAGAACAATATGAAATCACCCTCCACAGAAAGACTATTAAAATTTTTTTGAAAGTCTTGTTTATGTATATTTAAACTATTAAAAATAAGACTTTAAGATTCCCAAAATTGCTTCTTGCTATTCACTCATATCAACTATGTTTTTAATTCAAAATATGATTCTAAACCTACCCTTGAAAAATATATAAACAGAGTTAGATGATACAGATATAGAGATATAGATGTTACAACACCATGTATCAGTGAACTATATCCATGACCTTTTTATATACTATATCCAAACTACATTATCACTGGGTATTATCATCCCTAATTGGACCCTGTGAAGAATGCAAACTGAATAATGATTCTTCATAAATTGTTGCACTTAAATGCCTGCATGTTTTTCTCTATGTGGTACCAGATGACTTCTACATTAAAAGTTTCCATTATATTCAAATCAAGGTAACAGTGAAAACACCAGCTTATAGAGTGGATCGAGAGAAGTCAAAATTTCAGGGCATGAAGATGATCAATTGTCACACTCAGACACTAAGAAAGAAGAAAAAGAAATGGTGCCCGCAACATTGAAGAAACCTGGGACACAGCTCAAAGCCAAAATTATGAATTTTTGGCATAAAAAATGGTGCCACGAGACAGACTAAATACATTGAGAATATATTTAGTGGATTCATAGCAGAAAACTTCCCTGATCTCGGTAAAGATACTGATATCAAGTTACAGAGGGATTTACTACACCAAACAAGCATGAGTAGAAAAGAATCTCCCTGTTTCCTTTCATACAGTGAAGATACAGTGAGTACAAAATGAGGAAATGGATTCAAAAGATGCAAGAAAGAAACACCAAGCCACTTATAAAGATAAACCTAAGAGAATCAATGCAAACATTTGCAGAAACCGTAAAGGTCAGGAGGCCGTGAAGAGTTGTATGCATGTTCAAGCCCCATAGGAAAATAACTGACAGCCTAGATCACGATTACCAGTGCAAGCATCCTTCAGAATTGAAGGAGGAATACTAGCCTTCTAAGAAAAAACATGAACTAAAGAAATTTGTGGCCACTAAGCAGACATTGCCACAGATAATTAAGGGAACGCTGTGCACAAAAGAGGAAGCATAGACAAGCAACATTAGAAAAGTAACACAATGAAAAGGTTAGTCTGACTTTTCTATAAAAACTCAGAATATAAATAATCCTAATGGCTCACAAAAAGGACACAGGAAGATTGGATTAAAAAACAAGTTGCAACTCTTTACCACCTTTAAGAAACACACCTCACCAGCAAAGCCATGCACACACTGAAGGGGAAAGACTGGAAAACCACACTGCTTGCAAATGAAATCCAGAAGAAACCAGGAACATCTGCCCTCACATATAACAACTCAGGCCATCAAGGCAAAGTGAGGAGAGATGAGGAAGGCCACTACACTTTGGTCAAAGGAGCAATCCAAAAAGATGTAAATGAATAAAGATTGTAAATGTATATGTACCGATGACCGGAGTGGCCAGTTACAATAAACAAATACTACTCAACTTAAAAGGACACAAAGGCTTAATGCAATAATAGTGTGCAGCTTCAGTACTTCAGTGTCATCAATAGATACGTCATTGAGATGAAATATCAACAAAGAAACATCAGAGATAAACTCTACCACAGATCAAGTGGTATAAACAAGCATGTGTGAATGAAGAGTACACATTATTTGTTTACCAGCAATGCTCTCCAGGATAGCTCGTATTTTCAGCCATTGCATCAGTCAGTGCTCACTAGAGAAACACATCTAATGCAACCTATACAGGGATGTAAGAATTTATGAGAGTGGCTTACAGTGGCTGCTTGCAGCATCAGCTGTGCAAAAGTGCAAAACTTCTGTCTATGTGCTGGAGATCCAAAGGATCCAGTCCAAGACCTGGAGCGCACGGTGGTGTCCCACGCTAATGTGTGTCAGGAGACTGAATGATCCAATGGAAGGCTGAAAGGTCTGCACCAGAAGCTGAAGAGTCTGCACTTGAATGCTGAAGACTTGGCACTGGAAGACAGGCAGTGACGTCCAAGATGAAGGTGAAGACTGGAGCTCCTCCTCCGATGAAACAGAAATGAACCTCCCTTCTTTGTTTCCTTTTTATTTGTTTCAAGTGGCAAGTCTATTGGTTGCTTTCACTCACCCAGATTGGGTCATCTGTCTTCAGTAAATCCCTCAGCTGCACCCAGAGCTGTGCTGATCCAATTTAGTTGGATATTGCTTACTCAAGTTGACACAATCAGTTAACTATCACAGCCATTCAGTAAGTTTTAACAAATATGAAAAAATTCTAAACAACCTTTTTCCATCTCAAATGATGATCATGGAGTGAAAGTAGAAAACACCATTGAAAGAAACCACAGAAATTAGGCAGAAATGTGGAGAATATTCAGTTCACTTATGAATGATGAGTGAGTGTGTCATTCAAGAAATCAAGGGGCAATTCTTAAAACCCCTCGAAGTAAACAAAAACAGAAACAGCACTTATAAGGTCTCTGGGATGCAGTGAAGGCAGTTCTGGGAGGAAAATTTATAACTAGAAGTACTAAGACAACAAAATCTGAGTGGTGTCCAACAAATAATGTAATGCCGTGTCACAGGGTTTTGGAAATAGTAAGAAAAAAACAATCAAAGCTGGCCCAAAGAGACAGAAAGGAATAATAAAGATTTAAACTGAAATGAATGAAATAGAGACAGAAAGAACAGTACATACGATCAATGAAACACAGACTTGATTCTTTCCAAATATAATATAAGAGCAGGGAGCCACATATACGTAGTGGCCACAGAAAGCTTAAGGTTTGGATTCACACCAACAGAGAAGAGCCACATCATAATTTTATATAGATGAAAGTAAGTTTATTATAAAAGTACAACTGATATGAGCAGAGTCAAATAGCATATTACCACACAATGAGCCAAGAGACAGCACCAAAGTGGTAGAATCCTCTGGGGGGAAGGATCTTGCATGACACTCAGCCTTCCAGCTGGGAAAGAGAAAACACCAACACTGTATCCACTTTGTTCGTTTCTTAAGTACTGTGTTCAAAGCTAGCTTGGTGCCACCAGACTTGCATGTCATAGAGTGACAGATGCCAATGAAACCAGAGAGTTCTTAGCACCCATAATGAAAACGTACATTGCAAGACACTGGGGACTCTAGAGGAATTTTTTAAATTCCTAGACACCGGTGGTGTAACAAATTGGAACCAAGGAGATAAAAGAAAAACTACAAACGGATTAAAAGGAAATGATGAAGTTGAAGTCATACCAAAAAGTTTCCAAGCAACGAAAATTGCAAGATTGGTCATGTTCACTGGTAAATTTTACAAGACACCTAAAGAACTAACACCTATACTTCTTAAACTCTCCCATGAAAAAGAAATGGAAGAAATGTTTCTGACCCATTGTACAAGGCCATTTCTACTCCCATAGCAAAACATGATATGGACACACAAAACAAGGAAACCTATACATCTTTGAAAAATATACATGTGAAAATCCTTAGAAAATAACAGTGAATCAAATTCAAAAACATGTTGAAAAGATTACCCAACATAAAAAATCAAACTTGCCTTATTTCCTGAGATGCAAGAAACATAAGTGGAATACTTGAAACCACAGACTCAGGTAAAAACCTTTCTGCCTTGAATGCCAGCAGCACAGGAAATGACAGCAAGTATCAACATTAATGGTAGGGATTATATCTAATGATGTTACTTGCACAGCAAAGGAAACAGTCAACAGAGAGAAAAGACAACGTAAAAAACTGGAGACATTTTTGCCACCTACACTATGTACAGAGGAGTACTATTTAAAATGTATAAAAAATTCACAAAATCTCAACACCAGTAAATCCCCAAATAATTCAATGTACAAGGGGCAAACAAATTGGAAGGATACTTCTCAAAAGAAGCAGCATGAATTTCTACTAAGTATACAAAGAAATGTTCAGCATCTTTAGCCATTAGGCAAATAGGAAATTAAACTTACATTGAGATTTTATCTCATCCCTTTCAGAATGGCTGCCATCAAGAATAGAACCCCTCCCAAAAAACAATAAATAATGATGTGGGTGCAGGCGGGAAAGAACACTCCTACAATGCTGAGGGAGATTTTACTATTTATTTATTTATTTATTTATTGTCAAGTTGGCACTTGCTGCTGAGCTCCATTCCCAGCCTGGGGTTGTAATTTAGTAGAGCCACACTGGAAGTCAGTATGGGCATTCCTTGAGAAACCAAAACTAGGTCTATCATGTGCCTGAGTTTTACGATGCCATAGTATATGCATGAGGGAACTTAAGGAGCGTATTGGAGGGAGACCTGGATACGCATTTATTGTGGCATAATTCATAACAATCACACCGTGAAAACATGGATAATATCTCATGAATGGATAAAGAACATGTGGCAGATATAGAAAGCAGAATTAAACGATTTAAATTTCAGGAAAATGATAGAACTGAACTACATCCAACTAAGTGAAAAAAATCCAGACACCAAAGTACAAGTATCCTATGTCTCCCCAGATATGTGTTGTGTGGAAGAACGACCTGAAAGTTGAAGGAAACTACTATTAGACAAAAGGAAAAACGTAAGAGGAAGGGTGGGGAGATTAAGAGGGCGTCACAGGGTGGACGGGTACGATGAGCATGTGTTATATACCTGTATGTAAATGCCAAATTGAGACCTAATGTTTTGTAAAATTAGTGTGCAATAAGAAAACATATTTTAAAGGAAAAGTACCTCTGCTTTTATTTTGGTGATTGATATCCATACTTGCATGTTTATAGACTGGGTGGTTATCTCATTTTTCGTTGTCTGTTCTCATACACATTTGGCATTTATAAAACATCATTTTAAAGCACAATATGTGTATTAGAGGAACTCCGTCCATATAGTTTTTTAAATTACTCTTCAATGTCCTCTAATTTGAAGATGTTACATACAATAAAAATAAGATCTTCAAAGAACACTGCTGATGAAAACAGATGGTGGCCAATTCTCTTTGTTCTGAACATTTGATATCTTTATGAAGTCTGAGTTGTATTGTACAGAAAGTTTCAGTTTCATAAAATCAGCAAATTGAAGAAGACACTGTTGGAACTATACTGACACAATCATATTTCAACAGGATAATGAATAGGAAGTGCTGTCAAATCAAGGAGGATGAGCAAATTTGGATTTAAGTGTGTCACACTAGGTGTCTTTTGAGGGTCTTCCAAAATGTAAGCTCTACCAGGGAGGGTGCATATGTTCTGTAACAACATGTTTGCTAATTTCATACAGGTAACTCCTGAATAAAAGTGTATGCCTTTGTTTAATAAAGAGTCACTCTATTTTGAAACAAGTACAACTTGAATGTTGCAATTATTTTACTCATATTGGGATACATGCTTCGATTTGTTGTCTCCAGGTGACATTTTTGTTTACTTACTCAATATGCATTCCTTGTCTTCCTGATTGGCCTCTGACTGCCAGCAGTGCATCTCTTCCTGATTCAGTTTCGTGCATGGAGATTGTCTGCCCAGTTTCCTTAGCCCAAGCATAGACCCCGAACTGATCTACACTAGCCTGTATTCAATGTGCGAGGCCAAGATTTAGCCTGGAGTTTTACAACTTGTGGTCACTGTCTCAAGCAGCCCTGAAGGCCATCGCATATCTGAACTCTAAATTATACAAGCAATTGTATTTCCTTGTTAGATAAGGCATCGGGACTTGCACTTTCTGTCCCTTGTAGTCGTTGACCACTACACATACAATTTTATGCCTGTTTAGGACATCTGACAATGATGACTGTCTAAGAAACAGCATGTTGATTTCTTTGTCAAAGATTTTACATCTCACTTAGAGTTTCTCCACCTATACTTACCACAATCTCAAGTGATTACATTGTCCATATAGAAAAACACCTGATGCCAACTACTGTGGTTGTAAGATCACTTCCATTTTAATGGTCCTGTTATTGATGTCCATCCCTATTTAATGACTATGCTGACGGTCACATGACAGCTCAGGATTGTTCCAATTCTGAAATCATAAAAGTCATGGCCTATTGTTAACCCTTCTTTTTAACTCTGAATATTGTGCTTTACATGGTTGCTTTTTATTCCTGACCACGTTATTGTATGCATGGCCATTCAGATTTGTGGCCTTGTTCGATCAATTTTCTTTTAGGATTAGATGACGACTTGCTTCATTCCAATTGGTACTTGCCATCTATCTAGCTAGCTAGCTGTATATATATATATATATATATATATATATATATATATACATCTTCCCTTGCTTACATTGTTTTGGCAGGTTACTAGTTGTGTTAGCCTTTGGTTACCCTAAAAGCAAACAAAAACAATAACTGGTTTAACCAACTTAAAAGAAGAAAAACTTTATTTCGGCTCATCATTTCAAGTTTCAGTCCATTGTCAATTGGCCCCCTCACTTTGGATCTGTGGCACTACAAAAAATTATGGTGGTGAGCCTGGTGCAAAATTAAGCTGCTCATCTCACTGTGGTTGGGAAACAAAGGGTAGGAAGGAGGGTTAGAGGTTCTAATAAGACGTTTCAAGGTCCACCTTCAGTGGCCTGACTTCCTTCCACTGGGCCCAATCTCCTAAAATGTGAACTACCTCCAAGTAGTGCCACACGATGTCAAACAATCCTTATTGCATGACATTTCAGGGGACATTTGAGATCCAAACCACAACGTTAATAGTTTTTACTATCACTTCATTTCCTTTATTTCAAAGACAGGCAAGAGTATTTCCATGATGCCTGACTTTCCCCCAAGGAAAAAGACAGCCAAATCGGAAGAAGGGGCAAAGACAAAGCAGGAATGTGACATGCTTCCATAATCCTGTAGCATCTCAGATGCTGAAGAACCTCGTAAAGGACAGTAGTTTCAGGTGGTTGGCATGAATGATCTGAGAAAACAGGATCCCAGATTGGGCTGCAGGTAGGCCATACTTCTTAACTGACAGGGTTTCTACTGAGGAGAGACAAGAACAATTAGTCCTGAAGATTTGGGACCAGCATACGCTTAGATCAATTGAAGCAGTAAGTTTAATGATATTTTGTATAACATATTAAAATAGTAATGCATTGCATACACCAAAATTGCTAAGAAGTAGATTCTAAGTGGACTCACCACCAAAAATATGACCAGTGAGGTGAACGAGGTGAGGACATGATACTTACTTTTATTTCAACTTTCTGCATATACTTTAAAGTATCACATTGTACCCTGAAAGCACACACAACTATCATGTATCCATTTAAAAATCATGTGGTACATCCTAAGTGCATATAAGTTTTATTCATCAATCCAGGAATAAGCAAGTAATCAAACTGTAAAAATAAATAAACTGAATTCAGAATCCAGAGTCCAACACATTCCTGTTTCTCATAGTATTTTCCTTTTACTTCAAGTTCTTCACCTCCCATAGATAGAGCTCCTAATTAACAAAATAATGTCATGCCCCTGAATTTGCAGTGAGAGTCAATAGAAACTCAGACATAGCTGTGCATAGAATAAAGGCTAACTTGTTTTAAATTTTGAGGATAGTTGAGTACCACATGTCCCTTTATTTTTGCTTTCCTTTATTAAGGAAATTATCAGTTCCTTGGACAGCAACCACTAGGGACCTGCACATCAACATCCTTAAAGGCCAAGAGAGTGCACGCTACAGCAGGAAGGACGCTACTTGAACAAGAGGGATAAGTACGTAACTGGGGCCCCTGGATTAGCTCTTCCAGGGTGAAAAGATTTATCCTTTCATCACAATTCACACCGCGATTCACCCCTAGGCCCATCCCAAGAGTATTCAGTGCTAAAAATGTCCACGTGGCTTCTCCAAACAGTCAGTGTTAGTCATCTGACAAGACACTGTGACAGAAGTATTCTACCCTAAATTTTGCTTAACAGAACTTGAAAATTACGTTCAGGCTTTTGCAAAAGATTACCATGAAAGTGTGACCTAAAATGACAGAATTTTATTCTCTCACAGTTCTGTTGTCCAACAGTGGGAAATCACAGGGTCAGGGCCAAGGTGTGTGTGCTTGCAAGTATTTGTAAGGGGGGGTAGTAGTTGGAGCATGGGGGGGTTACAGAGGGAAGCTCTCCCACACCCCACTCTTAGCTACGGATCTTTAGAGGCGATCTTTGACATTATTTGGCTATTGGTCTATAACTGCAATCTGCATGCCTTTCGTTAAATGGGATTCTCTTCATGCTTTGCTAACTCCCAATTATCCTCCTTTTATAAGGACATTGATCATTGGATTATGGCATACTTTAATTCAGTATTACCAAATCTTAACTTCATTGCACATGCAAAGATCTTATTTCCAAGTAAGATCACATGCCCAGCTTCTGGGTAGACATGAGTTTTGAAGGGACAGTAATCCACTTAGTACTCTCTTCACTCTGTATCCCCAATATTGATGTTTTCACAATGAACAAAATATATTCACTTCATCCCAAGATGGCAGAAAGCCTTAACATATTCTAGTGTTACTGCTATATGTGAAACTTCAGCCAAATATCTCTCAACTCAAAACAAAACCAAAAAAAAAAAAAAGCAAAACAAAATCTTACCAAACTCATCTGGTAAATGATTGCAATCACCTATAGGTTGGACTCTGCTTAAGGTCAGGTCTGGAGCAAAGTGCCTCTCTACACATAGACCTACCATTTGATAAAAAATAAAGGTACCTGCTTCCAAAATACAATGGTAGTGAGAAGCAGATGTGTGTTACATATTCCATTTATATGAAGAAAAAAGTGAAAGGAGCAAAGAGGTAACCTGGAGTCAACTCACAGTAAAGCAGGAAAAAAAAAACATGTTACTGTCTTTCAAGGGCAAGATTAATCTTTAGTGACTTAGTTTTCTGTCTTCTGTACCCTTCAGAGAGGCAGCTCTCAAATTTGAAATTCCTCTAGGGAGGGAGCCCTATACAATGGGCCTTAAGAGACAACAGCTCAGCCCACTTAGCCCTCAGAGATCACAGAAATGCTCTTGTGCACTTGGCTTCCATGGATTAGAGCTTTCAGAGCCATTTTCTCTTCCTATTGTGCCATCTCTGCCCATTTTAGCCCAATCTGTCATGGTTTCTGCTGCTATAAAATTGTCAAAACCCTTGCCAGGCTGCTGAGGGTGACAAGGGCATCCGCACTAATAGGTATGGGGATTTGCCACAGAACTTTGCCATGTTATCATGTTTCCTTTCCTGACTTATGCTGACATGCTCAATTGGGTGCACATACCAAATGTTGTTAGCAAATGGTTGTCGGACACACTCTTGATCCTATTCCCATAGCACACTATTCAGGTAAGCTGAAAATTTTCCAAGTTGTCAGCTATACTTTGGTTTATTTGTTTGTTTGGGTTGTATTTCTCCCATAAGGTTTCATTATTCAACATACCTATTTACTCTCATATTTTGCTACAAACAGCAAGAGAGTTCAGGCCACGCCTTCCACACTTTGCCTGGAAATCTCCTTGGATAAACTTTCCCTTCGGTGCTCACAAATTCTACTAGCCAAACAGTAGTAAAACAAAATATAGTCTGGCTCCCTGTTGCTCCATAGCAAGGATCACCTTTACTCTGCTGCTGCTAATACTTAGTTCTCACCATAAGCATTTCGCTGTTCGTATTCCTAGCAACATCCTGCTCACATCCGTACACGTTCTCTAAAATGATAGAAGTTCCTCTATACTTCTTTTCACCGAACTGTCTTGAGAATCACCTTTAAACCCATGTTTTCACACACAGTCTTCTCATCGCAAAGTCTTTTACCATCATGTGCTACAAGCCTTACAGCCTCTGGTCATCTCCCAATTGCAAAGGCACGTCTGTATTTTTAGGTACTGGTGACAACATTGACCACTTCTCAATAGCAACATCCACATCAGATTCCTAGGACTGCTGTAGCAAAGTGCCACAACTTAGGTGACTGAAAACAACAAGAATTTACTCTGTCACATCTTTAGAGATAAGAAGTTCAGAGCCAAGTTGGCGTGAAGGACATGATTCCTCCAAAGGCCCTTGGGAAGCAACTGTCCTTGAGTCTCCCAGTTTCAGATGGATCCTGACAGTCCTTGGCCCTCTGTGGTTTGTCGATGTGTCACTTCAATATCTTCCCTGTCTCCACATGACTTCCCTATGTGCCTGCATCTCATCTTCCAAAGTGATCTCTAGTTACAGGGATACTAAACATATTGGAATTTAGGGCCTAGCCTGATCCAATATGCATATAGATTTACTTGATTGCAGAGGCAAAAATACCATGTCAAAAAGATCTCACTCACATGCCCTAAATTTACAGAAAGTTGGGGGAAAAGACACCATACAACCAAACACAAATGCTAGTTTAAAAAAAGTTAGGTAAAACAATTTCCTTTCCATTCTTTAAGTACATCCTACCCACTACTTTGACTAGGTTCTAGATCCATTTATGGTGTGCACAAACGTGTCAATAAACTCAAGGGGACAAAAAATTATCTTTCATCAGTCTTATAATAAAATTAGACACTAAAAGCGCGAACAAGACAAGAAAAACAGGAAACTGATAAATACGGAAGAGAATAACATAGGTTCAAAGATTCTGAGTCACATATAACTAAGCATAATTGGTACCTGTCCATCAAATAAATGGTTTATTATGGGAATTAAAACACAGTGGAAAATTTGAAAATCTATCAATTTACTTGAAGTTATTTAGGGAATGTTGAATGAGAATCCTTTTTGGCTTTCTTCTTGATAAAGAACTAGTGGGTAAACCGGATGGATAAAACAAAACTAGTAGCTGATTACAGTGGACCAAAATTTATGTTAGTAGAGTTTGAAAGCTGTAACCAATGAACAAATGATGAATCCTTACAAGACTCCCAAAAATGAACATGAAAGTTCTAAGAGAAAAGTCACAGAACTCTAGTATTGAAGGTATTAGGTGTCACCCACTGCAGAGATCCCAGAGTTTAGATAATCATGGGGGTGGGCAGTCAAGAAAGCAATCTTAAAAGGAGAAATTTTCTCAAAATTTTCGTAACCCCGAGCAGCCAGGTTTCCCACTTCGGGCTCAATGTCCAGCCAGGGTTGTTCACATTCTCCTTTTACTCCACTGATCAAGGTCACAGCCCTTTTGCGCCAACATAAAGCAGCTTACTTTTCTATTGCATGGGAATCAGGGAGGGGTGAGGTTGCTAGATGTTCCAGAACTTCCCTTCTGTTATCCTTTCTATGAATGAAAAGAGACCTGAGTTGAGAGACTCTCTGGACTAGGTGGAAACTAGCATGTGCCAAAATATGGGAAAACTCCAGTCTCCTACCCAGAGGTATGGGTCCCGGCAGGAAGAAAGAGCAAGAGACCAAATAAGGGTGCAGCAGGGATCTGGAATAACCAGTTGCTCATGGGGAACAAAAGGCCACGAGGCTCTCAGAATTTTAGTATTCATTCATTGAGGAAAATGGTGAGAGAACTGTGACTGCATGTACCAGACAAGTGGCAAGGGTGGCAAGGCTTGTAACAGAAGGAACAAAGCATTCTTGCTGAAGGGACAGGAACAGCCAGATTTAGGTTACAGTTAAGGAGTAATCTGGTGTGTAGCCAATTCTGGGAAGCAATTTTCCTCTGGAGTCAGGCAGGCCTCAGGGGAGACATTATCTCACGTCTTAGTTCTATGGTACCACAGCTCATCTATCTGAGCTCAGCCATGGCTGTTGATGACCAATAATGCTACCCATCATCAGCTGCCTGATTTTGTGAAAACACCTACACAGCCTTGGCCAGACTCACTAATTAAACTGAAAGCCAATTTAGGGGTGTCACCTCTATACAGCCTGCACTGCTGGTAAGTAAACACAGTCACACATGGGTCTGGGGGAGGGCGGTGTGGAGGTCCTCCACACCAAAGTTTATCTGATGTATTAACACCTAAACCTCTCTGGAGACGACTGGCAAACTTGCTGCATACGTGCTTGTGGCAAGTTGAGTGTTCACTGTTTTCTTCAGATCCATTCCATTTTCTCTGAAACAAAAACCCGTATGTACAAAAACCCGTATGTAACCATACAACTTCTGCTGAAATAATTTTTCTGCCCCTTATAAGGACACTTTTACTGTGCTTAAGTTTTATTTTAAAGAGAAGAAACACTAAAAACAAAGATACAGAATGTCAAAAACAAGATAATAGCAAATTGACAATGGTTAATATATTGCATAATGTTATCTTCAAAGTAAGTGCTTAGATTACAAGACACAGGTAAGCATAATTAATCAAACAATATAAGTGTTATGGTTTGTGTTCAGCCTCATGCAGTCATGGAGGTAGCTGAATCTAGCGTTTGTAGTTGGCTCATTGTCTGGCACTGGGTTTGGCAGTGTGAGTGCTGCTCCCGCCCAGGGGCTGGTAGCCAGAAAAAAGTGTGAGGGAGGGAAGGAGGCATGCTTTCCTGTTTTTGCCCTTTTGCTCCTGTGACTTGCAGCCACAGCCATACCACTTTGTCGTGGAGTCAGTGGAGTGTGGACTGAAACCTCCAAAACTGTAAGATAAATAAACCTTTCCTTGCTTTACTTTGAGCATCAGGAATTTTGTCTCAACAACGAGAGAAATGTAACCAAGATAATAATCACAAATCATTTCTTAAATGAACTAAGAAAAATCAGTAGCATACTTATCTTTGGTATCTTTTGCATGTGTGTGTGTGTGTGTGTGTGTGCACGCGCGTGTGTGTGTGTGTGTGTGTACATTTTGTTTGTTTTCTCTTTTTTATTTATTCTTTCACCTACCCAGGGTGTTCTTTACTTTTGAGATGTTTCTTTCCCTTTCACAATATTTATTGTTGATTTTGGGTTTTACTTACTTCTTCAGTTTCTTAAACTAGGGAGACAATAAGCTATTGACACATTTGGGTCTGGTTTATTTCAAGAGTATGGACTCTAGTTGCGTCCATTTACCTATATAAGCCTCGAGTTTATTCTTCTTTATAGCTGAGTAATACTGCCTTATATAAACATACGACATGTTTTTAACCAGTGCTTCCGTTGACATGCATTTGGGTTGTTTCCAAGTTTTAGCTATTACAAATTGTGCTGCTATAAACATGAGTGCACTTATATCGCTGTGATGTGATGTTTCAATTGAATGAGAAAATAAACAGAAAAATAGCTGGGTTGAATGAGACCTCTATTGTTAATTTTTTTGAGGAACCTCCACACTAATTTGCACAATGGCTGTACCACTCTGCACTCCCACCAACAGTGGAGAAGAGATTCTTGTTCCTCACAGCTCTACCAGCATTTGTTATTGTTGTTTTCTGGATGATAACCATTCTTTCTGAGGTGAGGCAGAATTTCAGTGTTGTTTTAATGTGCATTTCTCTAATGACCAATGATGTTGAGCATTTCTTCATATATTTATTTGCCATTTGTATTTCTTCATCTGAGAAGTGTATATTCATCTCTAGTGTCCCTTTTTGGATTTGGTCTTTGAATTTGGGGGGTCTGTGTTTTTTCAGTTCTTCCTATGTTCCAGATAGAATTCTGTTGTCTGAGGGACATTTGGCTAAGTTTTTTCCACTCTGTGGGCATTCTTTTCACACTGTAGGTGGTTACTTTTGAGGTGTAAAAGTTTTGAAGCAGATGGGGTCCCAGTTGTTGATTCTGTGAAGTTATTTCCTGCACAGTTGGGTTTGAAAACAACACAGCTAACTTATAGAATCAAAGTATTAGCAGAAGGATGTGGGCCATCCCTGCCCCTTCCCCAAATTTGATACCAAATGTTAAAATTTTTTTTCCTGCCCCCAAAGCTATGATAACTCATATAATCAAAACATTTGGCACGCATATTTTTACCATTAGACAGTGCCCAAATGGAGAGATTTAATGCCACATTCCTCAGGGAAATACTGTCAATATTGATGAGACGACCTTGCCTTCCTTTCTTGTAATCTCACTGAATGGACAAGCATGAGTTCCTGCCCACCTTGAAACGACTCTATCCTTCTTAACCCCTTTTGTCTGCAGAGTTATTTGTCTCCATGCGTTTCTCATGGTTAAATTCTCGAGTTCATCATGCAGCTCAGCACATCAAGGATCTTTGTATCTCTCCTCTGCAAGCTATGGGAGAGTTGCATATAAGTTGCTTTTTCCAGTCACATGGGTTTGTATCCCATCCTGCTCAGATCTTTCTATAACATGTTTTTGAACTCAGGGCCCATAATATATCTTTAGCACAGCTTGCAGGTTTTCACTTTGGTTCAAGCACAAGTTGAACTTCAGCTCAGATTCCTTTCACTGACCACCAAAAACAAACAAAAAATTGGTTGTGCGCACTGCAATCTGATCTTGGCCAGATCAGGGCTGCTTGTCTAGAAAGGCTTTAATTGTGTGCATGTGTATTAATGTTCGGAACCAGATTGAGTCTACTGGGTTTTCCTGTATAACCAGCAACGTTGGAGAGGATAGCCAAGTTTTCCAATCACATATTCTGAAGCCCAGGAAAGTGAACTTCCTGAGGTCAATTTTCCACATATTTCTTCTGTAAGGATTCTAAATGTGAAAGGGGAAAATGAGAAAGAAGAGAGGTGATGTGAAACTTGGGACAACAGACTCACTAGCATATTTCCATGCCCTCCAGTTGATCTTTATAAGACACTGAAAATCAGAGAGTAGGGATATGATTTCAACTTTTCCCTAGACATGTCTTTTTTTGATCACCTTTTTCTGTATTCAAAACCTCTCCCCCAAATGATTGTCTTCAGAGGCTTCTTTTTATAAGGATTGCATTAATACTATTGAATGCAGACTCTGCCTGATCTTGCAACGAGGACTGCAGAAACTGGTCCCGCCACACTGTTAGTTTGAGGCAAACTGAATTATGCCACGAGGAACTGTTCCACCAGTCAGTCGTTTCCTCCTTTGCCTTTAGGCATCTTCCCCCTGCACCCCTGCACTCACACTGCTCTCTCAACTTCACTTGTTGTACCTGCCCTCAAGCGATCCAGGGTAACTTCTGGTAATAAAAGGAATACAGCAGCAACTCAATGTACTCCCATCAAAGTACCCACCACCTCTGCACAAAAAGAGTGTGCCTCCTCAACCACCACACCTGTGTGTTCTTTATCTCTTGCCAGCGCAACCACTGTGATCTCAAACCAACTCCCTTAGTTTCCATCCTGGCAGCTCCCATGTAC